>JAOUQZ010000017.1:2493915-2507435 GCA_028564935.1 Neosilurus hyrtlii | reverse complement strand
CACACACACACACACACACTCTCTCTCTCTCTCTCTCTCTCTCTCTCTCTCTCTCTCTCTCTCTCTCTCTCTCTCACTCACTCACTCATCTCATTGCTCAAGCTAACATTCATACCTCGGCGCAATTTGCCTAATGGGCATGTCTTTTGACGGTGGGAGGAAACCGGTGTACCCAGAGGAAACCCATGCAGGAAACACATGAAAAACAAGCAAACACTACACAGAAATGGCCTGGCTGAGCCTGGGACTCGAAGCCATGACCTTCTTGCTGTGAGGTGGATGTGCTAACCACTGTAAGAGATTACATAAAGAGTAATAGATTATTGCATTAATATGATAGAAAATTGGTAGAGATTATGGATGGGTGGATAGTTTTGAATATAAAATCCAGACAGAGCATTTTTGGATAGCAGTGTGAATGGAGTCTTGAAGCACTAAACCTGCCCCTCATCCCAACCCTTTTATTCATTTATAATAGGGAAAGTGTGTTGGTGCAGCTTTGGAGGTTTGCCTTTGATCCCAAGCTGACATGGCATTTTCTCATATGAACTGTGTTTGACAGCAGTCGTAAACATCTGTGAGACACAACAGTACAAAGTCCAACCACATTCACACGACACTGGATTTTCCTTTTACTCCAGGACCAACTGTGTACAAAATGTTCAGGGAATTTAAACAGTTTCAGTTAAAATGCACATCACACTAATCTGCCACAGAACAGCACGCCTTGTGTGCTATGCAGATTCAAATCAGATTTCAGCGTAAACACCGCGCTGATCTGCTGTATGTCTTTTCACCCTAAAGGTTAAAGGTTTGAAGGTGCAGCTATAAACACTGCAAATGGTTAACACCTGGTCCGGCAGAAGTACAGTGCAGAATAGATCCTGCGGAACTCTAATTAGAAAAACAAATGAAAAGAATCAAATAAAGAAAAGCTTGTGAGAGTGTGAAAGTGAAAATTGTTCTAATCAGTAAATGTAGTCCGACAGCTTCTGCTGGAACGTGAGGACGAGATGAACGAAAGTTTAGAGTAGGAAAAAAGAGCTGAAGTGGCGGCGTTTCAGCCGATGAATGAAGTGATGAGGATGGTGGGAGTCAAGGGGGGAAAACAGAAAACAGAAAAAGAGAAAGAGAGGCATTAAAAATGGAAGAAATTAGAGTCAAAGAAATGGAAGACAATAAAAAAGAGTGATCAAGAAAAAAAAAGAAGGAAAGAAAAAAGTAATATAAAAGAAAGAAAGGATTGAGAAATATAAAACAAGAAAGACAGAAAAGTGGGTGAATATGACTTACGAAGAAGAGTAACTGAGAAAGAAAGTACAAAAAGAACAACAAAAAGAAGGGACAATGTGATAGAGAGAGAATGAGAATGGAAGAGAGAGGGAGAGATGAGAGATGACAACTAAAAGAGAAAGAAAGAAAGAAAGAAAGAAAGAAAGAAAAAGAATAGAGGAATTATAAAGGTTGAGCAAGCAAGAAATGGAAGATGACTAAAGGAGAAGACTGGAAAGGTAACAAAGAAGGAAGGAAGGAAATAAAGAAAGAAAGAAGCAAAGAAAGAAGGGAAGAAAGAAAGAAAAAAGGAAGAAAGAAACAAGGAATAGAATAAAGAAAATGGATGAGGCAGAAAGAGATGGAAGAAGATGACTAAAAGAGAAGACTGACTGAAAAAGAAAGAGAAAGAACAGATGAAGAAAGAGAGGATATCGGATATCAGGATTAGAAATCCTTGAGGTGGAGATAAACACTACAGAGGGTGCTGTAAGAGTACGGAGAGATCTTATGAAGGAGTAGTTGATGTTTACAGCAGGATCCGGGTATGGAGGGTGTGTGTGTATGTCTGTATGTGTGTGTGTGGGTGGGTAATCTGTGGTGTCCATGTGATGATTCAGTGTGTGTAACCCCCTGATCCTATTCAGATTTGATCTCACAATGCATTAAACCCATGTACTATCAGTGATGACTAGGTTTAATTAATGCACCAGCAGATTTAGGGACAGCCTTCCACTTTTTTTCAGCACTCTGTATTTATTCTATTTCTATATTTTTTCAACTTCTATATTTTAGTTTTATATTCCCTTACTATTATTTTCTTTTTTCTTTATATATTATCTAAATCTTACCTCATGTGCAGCTGTGGCCTAATGGTTAAAGAAGCGGGTTTGGGACCTAAAGGTCGCTGGTTTGATTCCCGAACCAGCAGGAAAAATGGGGGGTGAGCTGCACCTGGCCTTTCTCCACCCTTGAGCAAGGCATCTAACTCCTAACTTCCCTCTTGGCACCCCAATGTGTGGAAGCCCACCGCTTGAGGTGGGTGTGTGCTCACTTTGAATGGGTTAGGAAGCCAAAATTTCCCTTGCAGGGTTAATATAGTATAGCAAAAAAATAAATAAATAAAATAAATCCTGAGGGGGCTCTGAGTCTAAGAATTTCATTGCTGGTAGTGATGTTCCATTGTTACCTAATATCTAATATGACCTAACATAATGTAAGATTCACTGCGAGAAGGTTACCTAGGCAACAATTGCTGACAATACTTCAGTGGCAAAATGATTCGCTTATCTCTCAATGGAATTTGGGTTTTGTTCAGTGGCGAAGCGATTCACTTATCACGTGTCTCTTCCTGCGTGGAGTCTATTGAACAAGATAAGCATCACGGCATCGATGTACCTAATGCCATGTTAGAAAAGACAACTGTAAACATTTTCAACCAGCCAACTGACACAAGTCATCATTGTTCCATTTCTGCTACTCCATTTTTATTTATTATTTTTTGTTGCATGAATTACATAAACACCCAGACATACACTTTTGCTCTCCCAGTATAAACACCAGCACTCTACAGAAATTAAGAGGAACTGTTTGTTAGGAAAGCTCTTCAGACTCACTCTCTAAACTGGAATGTCCATGAAGGAACACTTGAAACATTTAAAACTCCCAGCAACACAGATTCAAATGTAAAACAACAACAACAACCTTCATTTAATAAGCATTTATTAATTTTGGAGTCAATGAATATATGAATAACTAATAACTAACTCGAGTCTAACTATGAGATCTGGGTCGTATGCATGTCGGGTGGCATACTGATTAACGAACTCCGGCAACATAAACACAGAACATCGTCAGCGCTAGAAGATCCTAAAGGAAGACGCAATGAGTAGTTTACAGAGAGCTTTTGTTTTCACACAAATCATGAGCCATGGAAGTTGCGTGTACACACATCGAGCATCATGGTGCTGGTGGAAAAGTAATTGGCTTGTTTGCAGAGTAACTTTGACTTTCTGGCTATTTTTAACCGCAGCACCAATAAGCAGAGCTCAGTAAAAACAATAATGTGCATAAGCAGTATTTATACTGTATATCTTACATCTGGTTCTCTAATGTACAGCAGCTGCTAATGTCAGCATAAAGGTTATTAACCGTTAGTTTAATGGTACAGCTCGGCTAGATCGGGTTCAGTTTGTAGCCCAGTTTTTCCTTCGATTTAGGGCGGCACGGTAGTGTAGTGGTTAGCAGAGCAAGAAGGTCCTGGGCTCAAGTCCTAGGCTTGACAAACATGTTTCGTATAGAGTTTGCATGTTTCCTCTGGGTACCTCAGTTACCTTTAACAGTCCAAAGATATGCACATTAGGCTAACCAGCTGTTCCAAATTGCCCCCTGTGTGTTGTCCCTGTGCTGGATTGGCCAGCTGACTCTTCGCCCCAAGTCACGGGCAATGGCGTTTCTGTGTGGAGTTTGCTCTTATGTTCTCCCCGTGCGTGCGCAGTTTCCCTCCGGATACTCCGTTTTTCTCCCACAGTTCAAAAACATGCGCAGTAGGCTGATTGCCTAATTACCCCTAGGTGTGTGTGTGAGTATGAGTGTGGATGGTTGTGTGTGTTGGCCCTGTGATGGTCTAGCGAGCTGTCCAGGTGGTACCCTGCCTTCGCCCAGTGTCGGCTAAGATGGGCGCCAGCCTTACTGCGATCCTAATTAGGATTAAATGGCTTGGAAAATGAATGAATGAATGAACATCAAAATTATTACAATTATTTAATTGTAAACATTTAATATATTTTTTAAAACAAAATAATTCAACAGTGTTTTGTGATTGTAACCTTTCCACTGTGTTTTTCTTTCCTCTCCTTATCACTTGTATTCCCCGTAGAAACCCTCCTTAATGTTGAAATTAATTACAGAATTAATTACAATAAGATCAAACCGCTCCGACAAAAAAACGGGCCTCCTTTATCTCCGACTGGCTGCTATAAAGAGCTTTCAGTTCACCTGACAATAAACGGGTTTTCCCCATCTCTCCAACGCGGCTACTATCTCACAGATCGGTGCAACGTGATACAGGCATTACACGCCGAGCGAGCCGTTCTGATTGGCCCTTCTTCCTAATGGTGCAGCTCAGGTATCTTTGCTTTGAAAGCAAGAGTGGGATCAAACAGCACTTATCAGCCCCATTCAGCTGCCGTATCAGCTCCATTCAGAGCGGTACCGAGTGCGCTAGTGTTAAATACCGTGTGTGGAATATGCAACAAGCCAGAACAATGCAAAAGTTATTACACAAAGTTGTTCTCTAATAGAACACAATATCGCTTATTACAGCTGTGACACAATAAACACTCAATAAAATATTTTGGAACATGTCCAGAATATCAAGCGGAGCATTTAAGCGCTCGCAGACACTAGCGGAATGCACTTAACAGCTCCATGACCTTACACAGACTCACAGATTTACACATTTTATTCCACAAACGAGCTTCAGGTCCACATCTAGCTCGGGTCAAATCACCATCCAAACACTGTGAAGACAGATTGTCCACAATCACTCAGTGCAGTGTAAGCATACGTTCTTCCAGATGAGCGTAAAAAGCTGTTTTCCCACACCTGGTATGTGTGGCATTATGGCTATGCTAAACGCTTACTAGAACCGTCTTTAACGACTTGACAGAGAGTGCTTTCCTTCCCGTACCACTTTTGAACCTGAATTCCTTTTTTTATGGACCTTTTATGGTTGAGGCCATTTACAAAAGATGGGCTAGAAATGTATAATGAGTCATGTGCATGAGGAAAATCTACCTTTCCCAAGTGAAATTTGGAAATGAGGTAGCTATTATCATCGGCAGGAGCATCTCTAAACGTCATGGAATGTTTCTCTTTGTTTGAGACGGATTTGCTAAGATTTGAACCATTTCGTCTGCTTGAAATTTAGTTTGTTTCAGTCTGATCTGCAAAGCCAGCAGGGAATCTGTATCTCTACGGTCAGAGGGGGACTGGTACCACCAGTATCACCATCCAGACCATTGCAGGGCCAACATACCCACTACCATTCACTTTTTTTTGGATTTTTCCCCATTTTTCTCCCTAATTTAGTCATATCCAATTTCAACCCATCAAGTTTTTGCCTTCCCTATCACACGGCCACCACCGATCAGGGAGAGGTGTAAGCATGCACATGCCCCCTGCGTGACATGCGATGCCGCCACCCGCCTCTTTTCAAACTGTTGCGCATGCGTATTTGGGGGCGACCTGACAGAGGGAAGGCGTTATCCGCCCCCTCGTACGAATGAGCTCACAGACGCCCATGATTGGCTGGTGATTGCTGTGAATGACAGGAAAGTGAGCATATGCCATCCCTCCCTCCCGTGAGAGCTTGGCCAATTAGCTCCCATGGACTCCCAGTCACAGATGGCTGTGGCATCAATCTGGATTTGAGCTTGCGATCTCCGGGTTGACAGTCGCGCACCTTGTTGATGCGCTACAATTTACCCTCACACACACCTAGGGTAAATCTGGAACAGCCAGCTAGCCTAATATGCACGTCTTTGGACTGTAGGAGGAAACCAGAGTACCGAGAGGAAACCCACAAAAGCATGGGGAGAACATGCAAACTCCACACAGAAACATTTAAGCCCGGGAATTTGACCCAGGGCCGCCATGCTGTGAGGTGGATGTGATAACCATGATGCCACCCTAAATATATATGAACCAGAACACTAACGTATAGTGAGTGCCTGTAAGCTTATGTATTCAGAAGAGGGTAGACAGCTTTTTAGTCAGGTGTCTTATAGCCAAGCCAAAATCTTTCTGAGCTGCTGATGATTCGCTCTTGTGTTTTGGAGGAAGCAATTGTTAACCTCCACGATCCCTCTCTGATAGCTGGAGCATAAGTTGTAGTGGAGGATAGGTAGAGGGTGGAAATTATTTGCAGGCCAAACCTTGAAAACTCCACTTTAACCCTTTGCTTTTAATTTGTTTGTAAATATTTGCCGATCTGTGTATAGAATAGGAATAGAACTTTTGGATATGACATGGATGAATTGGCCGGGACTGCACATACACGCACTCACTCCTTTGCTGAGCTACTTAATCCTATTACTGCTGCAGGGAGGCTGGAGCCTATTTCAGCCGACACTGAGTAAAGGCCGGGTACACCCTGGTTCGTCAAACCATTGCAGTGCAACACACACAACACAGCTATTCACACTCCCACTCACACCTAGGGCAATTTGGAACAGGCACTTATCCTAATGTACATGTCTGTGGACTGTAGGAGGAAACCGGAGAACATGCAAACTTCGCACAGAAATGACTCGAACCCAGGACCTCCTTGCTGTCGGGTGGACTTGCTAACCACGCCACCGCCATGCTACACACACGACACATACAGATAAAAGTGAACGTATTGGAGCATATGGTAGAAAAAAAAGCATAATCTTAAGATTATAACGGGACGGAATTCACAAAGTGAAAGGTGAATATACAGTACGTGTCTAACCGCAGCGTGCTAACAGTAATTCTCGGCTTAACCTAAACTGGTCTGACAGACAGAACTCTTTACGTAATGAAGAGTGACTCATATGCGGTTTAAACTTTAACCCACTTGTAATTAAAAACACAATGGAGATGAAACCACAAGTTCCACAAGCAGTTCTACTTTCTCATCCTCGGGTCAGTAAGAGACCAAGAGACCCATTTATATCATGTTCCTTTATTTTTATTATTATTATTTTTAATATCAAGTTGTTTTTTGATCTCTCTATGCTGTTTTTTTTTCAATCAAAAAAAGATTGTTTCTAAAGGTGCTGTAGAACATCAGTAAACCTGCCTTTCCTTTTTGCCTGAACCATCAGCTTGACCTTAAATCCCGATATGCATGCATGTGTTTCCTGTACGTGCAATGTGTCATGATCTTCAGGATGTTCGAATGTTTTCCTACGTAGGTGTGTTAAAGCATTCAATCACTAATACATCATCACATTTTATTCGTTTCGCCTGTGTAAAGGAGACAGATGGTCGGAGGACAGCGTGGAGGACGAACAGAACAGTCACAGAGAGCAGAGATGGGACAGAGTGTTATTTTATTGTTTTTTTAACATTATAAAGGCTTTAAGCGACTACGCATCAACCATGTAATAAAACATAACACCAGGGTTTATCCTTTTTGTTTTAATATGAATAAACAATTCATTCCATGATCACATTTTCACACTGCTTTCCAAACTTATACTGTGGTTGTAATAATAATAATAATAATAATAATAGTAATACTGCAATGGCCTGGCAAGCTGTCTAGGGTGTACTCTGACCTCATCCAGAGGGCATCAGCCTCCCCGTGACCCTAATTAGGGCTAAGCAGTTTAGAAAAGGGCTTAGTAGGGCATTGATAGGGTGCCTGACTATTAACTTGGAGATCGCAAGTTCGAATCCAGGTTGTTGCAGCAAGCATCCATGACCGGGAGTCCATTGGAGCTAATTGGCCGAGCTCTCACAGGAGGGAGGGATGGCATACATCCATACGGATAGACTAGTTAGCTGCTTCAAATTGTCCCTAGGCGTAAGTACATGGAAATGGTTGTGTGTGTGTTGCCCTCTGATGACCTGTCAAGCAGTTCAGTGTATACCCTGCCCTCACCCAGAGTCGGCTGAGATAGGCTCCAGCCTCCCCACAACCCAAGTATAATCAAACTGTCCAGCAAATGAGTGAAAGAGACCGAGGAACAGTGATGTAATTGTTTTCTACCTGCAGGATAAACCAGACTTTTATAATAATACTTTTTTTTATTTTTTTACACTCTTTAGAGTCTCATTCCTCACTATGTGACCACTGCTCCATGTAATCTGATTTTAAACTGTGTGTATGCTTTGATATGTGATATGTTTTTTTATTTAATATTCATAGAAGGCTTTGTAACCATCAGAGTAACTTTCCCTTTTGTAACTTTCCACCTTGGTAATGTGTTCAGGTCACAGACACACAGTTGTGTTTAGGCCGGATAAAAAAAAAATCCGGTTTCTTGAAAACCTAAATGAGGCACAAGGTTTTTAAATTTTTTTATTTTATTTTATTTTTTTTGAAAATTGAGAAATGAGGTGACTGTCGAAGCCCAAAAGCTTTTAAAGCTAAATGTAGGTAAAGTGACTGAAGCTGGGAACTTGACTTCAAGCAATTTGTTGAGGATATTTTTGAATAAACAAGACTAAATAAAAATAACCTTTTAGAAGTACTTGTTAATTTCAATTTTATAGATAGATTAATTTTATTTCAATTTTCTATAGAAAATAGAACTAAACCAGTCGACCACGATCACACCATCTAGCACCCAATCACAGCCTTCTGGGTCATTTTTATGCTGCCTGAGGCATTTTCCAAGGTTTTAAGTGTGGTTTTTAAAATAAATAAATAAAATTAAAAAAGTACACATGGTGCCAATTGAGAAACCCAGAATATTTTTTAATCCAACCTTAAGTTAGGTCATGGGTTTGTGTTTTTGTCACTTTTGTACACTAAAAGAGAGAGAACGAAAGAAAAAATAGACCCTCCTTTTAAAAAAAACCCAAATAAATAATATTAATAAAAAACAAAATTAGATGTGTTCGGGTACGGGCGATGATGAGAATTGAATTAATTTTTTTTTTTTTTTTTTTTTTTTAATCCAACCTTATGTCAGGTCATGGGAGCAAGAGAAAAAAAATAGCCCCTCCTTTTGTTTTCTTTTCTTTTTTTTGTTTGTTAAACAGTGTTGGTGTTCACAGCTGCTATAACGTAATGACATAAAGTTGTTTTTCAGATGTTCTACAACTGTGAATCAGACTGTGATTATAAGTGAATAAAAACCCCCCTTAATTTTCTTTAATCCATTAACTGTTGTAATATGTGAGTGCGAGAGCACCGCTAAACCATCAAGCCCTTCTTAACCTCCTCTTTTTTCCATCATGTGTTGACGTGAAGATAATATTTTCGGTGCTATCTTTTTATAGTAGCATGTTTAGCACACTTATAACTACTCATTCTTGAGTTTGTGACTCAGAAGCTTTTGCGCAAACTTAAGTTTATGACAAAGTACAATTACACTTCTGGTTGAAAAAAAAAATCCAAGATACAACATGATCACTTTCCTTTGCACTCGAATGGTGCTGTTTAGCCACACTCGAATGGTGTCTGTATAAAGACATACTGTCTTATGGACTTGCTAATTATCCGCTGCTCTGCTAATGCTAGTTTGCTGACTCGCTCTGTTACTTAGCTCCATTAGCGTCACGTACAGGCAAAGAAGCCGAAGGACAACTAGGTTTTACTGAAGTTCACAGCGACGTCAGTTTAATTTCTCACTTCGCACCAATCTAACACTCATCGAAGGCTGACCCACAAATGAAACGTAGAAGTGGGGGTCACTCTGGAGGAGCTCCTCTGCCACACGGCCCCTGGTTTATTTTTGGTTGTCTTGTACGGAAATATTTGGTAAATGAAACACTATTGGCGTGAACCCATGTTGAAATCATGTGTCCTCATAAAGCTGGACGTGTTTACATTAGCATGGTCACAGCGCTGGGTTTGTGTAGAGTTATAGCCGGATTTATTACACAGTCACAAAAACTCTCATGGTGTACAGTTTCTGAGCCTTTTTATCCCACCAGCGGCTGGATACGGTACAGTGGGAATGTTTTCGTCTGCTGCCCCCACCTGGACATCCAGGGTTCAGCAGTCTGAGCAGCTCACCAGGTAGTGATCATCATCATCATCATCATCATAAAAAAAAGTTCTCCCGATTAAAAAAAAAATTATTGCCTCACGTGTCTATCCTGATGGGCGTGGTCTCTTCCAGGATGGTCCCCGCATCCATCCACGGGGCATGAGGTCTCACTCATGTATGGTCTGATGAAGATGAAAAGGATGTAAATCATATGTCATCTCCTTCACACTCACCAGATCCCTACCTCACTGAACACCTACGGGAGATTCTGGAAAGGTGTATTTGGAGAGGTGTGCTCGGTACCTCCATCAGCTGTGGGAAAACATCTTTCTAAAGAACTGTCCTCATCACTCCACAACAGTTCCGGAGGATTATATAAACAATACCAAGCTGTTCTGGCAGCATAAGGTGGCTCAAGGCCTGGACACTGTCTGGATGCTTTATTCTGTGTTTTTCTTTCATCAGTCATGTTTAATTTTTTTGTTGAACCACTTAATCCTAATTAGGGTCACAGGGAGGCTGGAGCCCTTCTCAGCCGACACTAGGAGAAGGCAGGGCACACCATGAACAGCTCGCAAGACCAGTGCAGGGCAACACACTCAACTGTTCTCACTCACACCTAAAGGAAATTTGGAACAGGCATTTAGCCTACTGTGCAGGTGTTTGATCTGTGGGAGGAAACCCACAAAAGCATGAGGAGAACAAACAAACACCACTCAAAAATGCCACAGCTGAGGATTGGATCCCAGTACCTTCTTGCAGTGAGGTGGACGTGCTAACCACTGCACCACCATGCCACCTTGTTTATGAGTCAGATAGGAAGTAATTTCATACCCCAGTGTGTTTTGGCTCAGGACTTTTACTTCAATTCCATCAAAATGGGATGTTTAGGGCAGCGGTGGCCCACTGATCGGGAATTTTTAATCATTAACTGTGGGCAGGAAGCTACTAAAAGACAAAAAAACTAAATTAAAAAACTAATAAGCCCAGGTCGATAAAAACATAACCTTCGTTAGCATGAAACCAGGTGATTACAGGTATGATAGAAACACACCTAATGAAATAAGTGTGTATTTAATATTGTGAACAGATGTAATAACTCAATTCTTCTCTCCTGGTGTACATCTTTCATTTTAGTATAATACCTAGAAACAGATATAACACACACTGCTAGCTCGCTTCTTTCCCTCGTTAATCAAAATGCATTCAGAATTGTGTGATTATGGATTTTGTTGATGTACCTCCGAGATCCTTTTTCTACGCACGCACAATCATTAGCACGTTCGCCTCACAGCAAGAAGGTCCTGGGTTCGATTCCCGGGCTCGGTGAGGGCGTTTCCATGTGGAGTTTGCATGTTTTCCCCGTGCTTGTGCGGGTTTCCTCCGGGTACTTCGGTTTCCTCCCACAGTCCAAAAACATGCACAGAAGGCTGATTGGCAGTTTGAAATCACCCCTAGGTGTGAGTGTGAGTGTGAATGGTTGTGTGTGTGCTGGCCCTGCAATGGCCTGGTGAGCTGTACAGGGTGAACCCCGCCCTCGCCTGGAATGGGATGAGATAGACACAGTCTCTCCCTGACCCTACTTAGCATTAAGCGGATTAGAAAATGAATGAATGTATGAATAACGTACGCGTGACTGTTTTGTCACGACAGCAACCCATTTCAGCCCATTTCTACTTGAAATTTTTCTTTTTTTAAATTTAGATTTAGAATTATACTACAGTGCTGATAAAGTATGAGTATATAATGATGTTGATGATGATTTATATTAATCTGCTGAAGTGGCCAATTTGCAAGAAAATGAATAAGAGACACTAAACATAAAAAAGAAGAAAAAAGAAGCTGTGCTTTTATTTACCCAGAGGAAAAAATATGTACATTTCTTGATATGGTTATTTTTTCTTCCCTTATGAAAGCACTGAGTTACCATTTATGGATGGAGTCTTGAGTGAGACCTGAGTTTCCAAAAACATGCTTAGTGCACTAATAAAACTGTGAACTTAAAGTAAGTAATCCATTCATCCATCCCTTTTCCGAACTACTTAATCCTACAAGGGTCGTGGGACGGCCGGAGCCTCTCTCAGCCGACTCTGGGCGCAGGTGTGGTACCATCTAACACACACACCTATTCACACTCACACCTAGGGTCAACGAACAGCCAGATGGCCAAAAGTGCATGTCTTTGGACTGTGGAAGGAAACCGGAGTACCTGGAGAAAACCCACACAAGCACAGGGAGAACATGCAAACTTCACACAGAGGCGCCCCGAGCCTGGGCAAGAACTGGAAGCCGGGACCTTTTTGCTGTGAGACGGACGTACTCACCTCAACGCCACCCCTAAAGATGAACCTTAAGCTGTAGTGAAACACATTGTTTGTACTTGTGTTTAAAATTCCAGTTCTAATTTGTGTATATGTGCAGTGAAGGCCCGGCTATTGTCCTGCAAGTGTTTCCCAGCACGTCCACTGAGGAATTCATCTCACGGACGCTCCACATCATCAAATGTAATTATAAATCGATAAAATAAACCAGAACGTGTTTATGGTAACAGAAGGCTGTGGAATAAGAGAAATAAAACATGTATAAAGAAAGGTTTGAAGAAACTTCACGTTGATTATTCAATTTGACTTTCACAAGTGTTTTACTCCTCAGAAATAAAGAGGTAACGGAGTCAAACTGTGTGTGTGTGTGTGTGTGTAAAAGTGAAGCTGTAATATTAGCCCTCATTAGCAGTGTGTGTGTGTGAATAGCTCTGCTGTTCCGTAGCGTCTCTCTCCGCACAGATGGAGGGATTTTATTTCTCTGCTGCTTTGTTGTGTGTGTTTTTTGTGTGTGTGCTGGACAATGGCTGTGCGTTTCTCTCTCTGTCTGCTCTCAGCTGAAAGGGCTCTTTATCCTACTCACAAAGATGGCTGAGTCTTTATGTCTGGGGCAGATGCCGAACCTGGAGGTGGGCAAAGAGGACAGAGGTAGAAGTGTGTTTATGGAGTTGTGTGTTAATCTTCCTATAAGGTGTGTGTGGGTGTGTAAAGGTGTGTCCAGGTGTGTCCAGTAGAGGGCGGTGCTTGAATCCATCTATGCTGTGCAGAAGTTACTATGAAGGAAGCTTTTAAAAAGTACATATGGGTTAAAAAAAATAGCAGACAGAGCTTAACGCACAGCTTGGAATTGCGAACTAAAAGTAAATAATCTATTCGCCGAACCGCATAATCCTACTAGGGTGCAGGATGGCACCCAACTCCGCTGACTCTGGGCGAAGGCAGGGCACACTCTGAACAGCTCGATATGGCATTGCAGGGCCAACACACACACGCACACACACACACACACACACACAAACACACACACACACACACACACACACACACAAACACACACAAGCACGCACACTCACGCACACTCACACCTAGTGGTGATTTGGAACAGCCAATCAGCCTACTGTGCATGTTTTTGGATTGTGGGAGGAAACCGGAGTACCTGGAGGAATCCAATGCAAGCACGGGGAGAACATGCAAACAATGTTATGTTATGTTATATGTTATATCATATTATATC
>JAOUQZ010000017.1:2369234-2382313 GCA_028564935.1 Neosilurus hyrtlii | reverse complement strand
CTGGAGATGCCTGGTTTTGTTTGTAGGACATAGAGAGCAGATCTTCTGCCTTACTGAATCACATCCTGCTGGAACCAATCACAGATAACTGATCCTGACTGACACAAGGCTGGGACATTGAACTTTTCCTGTTCATTTTGTTTAAACAAACACGTTAAGATCACACACACTTACAGTTCGGTGAGGAAGGGCAGGTTGTGGAAGGCGTTGGGGTGGATTTCACTGATGTTGTTCATGCTGAGATCTCTGCAGAGACACACAGGGAAGAGTTGGTTAATTGGAAAATGGTTAAAACCAGAAAATGGTTAAAAAAAAAGACAAACAAAGAAATACAGTAACCATAAACTGATTATAAATATTTAAAAGGAGAAGATAAAATAAATAAATCACCTGGATCAACACTTTAAAATAGAAAAATAAATCAAAAAAAATTTTTTTAAACTTTTTTTATTAGGTTTGTGTGTAGTGCTATACAGCACTAGCTGTTTAAAATTAAAAAAAGAGAGTTAAAGAGACACCGATACACAGCGCTGCACCTTCCTCATGTGTATTTCTAGCTCATATGTCTGTAAAAATAAATAAATAGATAGATAAATAAATGTAGAATTGTATGTTGTGTTCCTGTTTGCGTAGGTTTCCTCCGGGTACTCCAGGTTCCTCCCACAGTCCCAAGACCTGCACTTTAGGCTAACTGGCTGTTCCAAATTGCCCCTAGGTGTGAGTGTGAATAATTGTGTCTGTGTGTTGCGATGCGATGGTCAGTCAAGCTGTCGGCTGAGATAGGCACCAGCCTTCCCGCGACCCTGGTAGGATAAAGTGGTTCAGCAAACGAATGAGTGAGTGTCCAATAGAGAGCTATCGGGGTGGCGGATAAATTAAAAACAAAATCCACAGTTAATAGGCGACACGGTGGCGCAGTTTTTAGCACATCTGCCTGACAATAAGAAGGTCCTGGGTCCGATTCCCAGGTTCGGGGCATTTCAATGTGGAGTTTGCATGTTCACAGTGGGCTAATTGGCTGTTCCAAATCACCCCTCGGTGTGTGTGAGTGGGGGCGCCAGCCTCCCCAGGACCCTAATTAGTATTAAGCGGCTTAGAAAATGAATGAATGAATCCACAGTTAATTCACCAAAAACTAAAACCTTAACCTTTGTCTGACTATAAACTAACAAGGAATGAACCAGTTTGAACAGGTAAAGCTTTTATCTGGATAAAACCAGAACCAGAAACGCAAAAACATCCAAAATAACATCTAGAAATGTTTTAAAAGTTGCAGTTTTTGCCAGGAACACCATGTCTACATGTGGAGCCTCTGACACATATGATGAACTGCTGCTGGATTAATACCATCTCTCTCTCTCTCTCTCTCTCTCTCTCTCTCTCTCTGTGTGCATGTGTGTATGTTTCCTTTCCACCATCTCCTGCACCTTCAATCCATCTCCACGATATGACGAACGCTACAGAGCATCTATAACTGTTTGTAGACTAATTACGCAGTCTTGTTCTCGCATTTCATGCCAGAGAAGGTCATTGCCCAGAAGGATCCAGACCCTAATTAAAGCATCTGAAATCTGGAACCGTCTTTCCATTATTCGTGTCTCTCCCAATTTCCCATCTCATTAATTAACACGATGCAGATGCAGGCCTGGACTTCCTGACGAGGAAGAAACGATGAAGAACGCTGCTCTTTCACTGATGAAAGGCGACGTATCACGTTTCAGCCTTTTATCGCCTTGATTAACGGCCCAAGCCCCTCACACCGCACCTGTAAGATGTGACCTGGGCCATCTCGATGCAAGGTTCTGGAGAGAAAGGACGACTCAAGCCAACACCGGTCCGAACAGAACATGTGGATGCGGATATCAAAGACGAATGGCCCGCACTATCCATCAGAGGAAACAAGAAACATGGAGAGAGAAAACTTTCAAACTTTCCATTGTGAATCATTGTTCAGCAGCTGGTTATTTTTTACATTTTCTTTTTTTAAGTGTATGAGTGTGTGTGGACAAGGTCAGATTTCTCGGGGTTGTTTTCCAGATGTTTTTCTACCTTCTGTCTAATCAAGCCAACATCTTTCTGTCTTCAGGAACAGACAGTTCAGGAAAGACACCTTACCCATCATGCTTTTGTGTTTGCTTTGGTGAAATGTAGTACCTTGGAAGGAGTGCTGATTTAGTTTTGGCCTGGAGCTAGGAAGCTCATGTAGATCATTTTGCTTTAAAGTAAAAAAAGCATATAGCCACCAGACACATGATTTGGCCCATGTGCGTTTTGTACACTAATCCTTTATTTGTTGCTGAGGTGGCAGTTAAAGGAGAAGACAGCACTCGTTAAAAGTTAATTTCATTCAAATCTCAAAATCTCAAAATTTAGGAGGATAGCTTCTGTTGTAGCAATTTAATAGGCGGTTATTTAAAAACTTAGAATGATGATGTCATCAGGGCCCAAGTTAACATGTACAAGTATAGGATTTTGATACGATCATGGCATTTATTAACAGATTTGTGTTGAAGGTGTTACCGGTTTATTAAAATTCAGTGCATGTACAGCGAGGAACCATATATCCTCCAGGATTCATATATATAAAGTGTACCTGTAGTGAATTAGTGTTACTAGCTCTTTAAAACAATCACTATAACATCACCGGTTCCTTCAACACCAGTCCGTGCCATCAGTCCAAAGTACGTGCGAGTGTTACGACTCTAGGCATGCTCAGAGATATGTTGCTTTTCTGATTGGCTGTTTCAGCTCGTCAGATTGGCTGGGCTGTGTCACTGTCCCCGTGTATCATAACGCATTATGGTCCAGTGCTGATCTGCACAAACAACAAGCGCAGAAATCGCGGAAAACATTGTTTTCAACAGGAAAGCCAAGTCGGCAAAACGTTAGCTGTATAAGCCATTTTGGATTTACTGTCATGCTCATCCCTGGCAGCATTCTCGTCCTCAGAGTCACTAGAATGTGATGTCTTACAGTCTCCACAAGAGATGTCAACTCCGCCCAAAACGTTGACGGCACTTCTGGGGTAAAACGATTGCTATGCTGTGAACGGCCGTAGTTTTTGCACTACATCTGTATCGCTTAAACGGATTACATGCAAACAAATAATGCTGTAAGGATGATCAGTACCGCTACTCTTTAAACACAAACTGAAAGAAATTCTGTTTAAATTTCTGTTGAAAATTTGTGCCTTGGTGAGGTCAACATTCTGAGATTCAGTTTCCAAATAAACACCAATAAAATCATTAAAATGGCTAAATAACCTTTTAAACACAGACAGATATTATTATAGAATTTTGATTGCGATTAACTTTTAACAAGTGCTGTCTTCGGGCGGCACGGTGGCGCAGGGGTTAGCACGTCCGCCTCACAGCAAGAAAGTCCTGGGTTCAATTCCCAACTCGGGTGTTTCTGTGTGGAGTATGCATGTTCTCCCTGTGCTTGCGTGGGTTTCCTCCGGGTACTCTGGTTTCCTCCCACAGTCCAAAAACATACACAGTAGGCTAATTGGCTATTCCAAATCACCCATAGGTGTGAGTGTGAATGGTTGTGTGACTGATGGCCCTGTGATGGCCTGGCGAGCTGTCCAGGGTGTACCCCCGCCCTCGCCCAGAGTCGGCTGAGATGGGCGCCAGCCTCCCCCGCGACCCTAAGTAGGAATAAGTGGTTCAGAAGATGAATGAATGAATGAAGTGCTGTCTAATCTTTTAAAGGTATAATGTGACATGTTAAATGTACAACACATGATGGTTTCACCCCAGTAATTATAAAACATTTTAGACACTCTTATCCAGAACAGCTTACAATGATAATTTTTTTTATACAACTAAGCAATTGAGGGATAAGGTCCTTGCTTAAGGGCCCAACAGTGGTGATAGTGGGGATAGAACTGCTGGCCTTTCAGTTACCCATCGCCTCAGTTACCCATCGCCTTAACCACTAAGTCAGCACTGCCCATAAAAAGTCCTTTTTTAACCCTTATATCTTCCTGTATGTGTTAGCTACATTAGAGTAGCTTAAATGCCGTGTAAAGCTGACTAAAGTGCAGCAAATTTCATACAGACTCATGCTTTTGGCTAATCAACGTAACTCTTGTACTGAGCGAGACACTGCATACGTTTTAATTTTCTATGAACGATTCTCGTTTTTTTCCCCCAGAAACGCCAGTCACTCTGGACTTGATTGGATTACAAATTCTCACATCATATTTAGCAGCCAGGCGGAGAATTGCGTCAGAATATAATCTAAACCTTCAGTGTGTGTCAGTTCCCCAGGAGACGTGTGTGAGCCTGCAAGCCATTGCGTATATATCCAAACTGCAACATTACTTCATTTACGTCCCAAAGGGAACTCAGAACCGAGACCACCAAGCAAGCAAGGATAAACGGAGCGGTCTGAAAATATTCATCGCTGAGACTTTGATACTCTTTTATTTATTTCTTTTGTCAGAGTGTCAGGCACGAAGAGGTGAAAAGCTAATTTGCGCGGCAGGGTGTCTGGAAAACGTCTTATGGAAAAACAGGAGCGCGGGAGCACATGCCGAGCTGAACACCGATGCTTTATACTGACACGGTGGCATGGGGTACACTCAACACAAACCTGTAAAACGGCAGGGAGGATTCTGACTTAAAACATATACAATATCACACACAAGAGCTGCCATTCATTAGCACAGAGGTGTTGCTGGAGTAAAATGTATAGAGTCTATATGTTTGACGGTTTTCCATCTGGACAGGGTTTATAATAATCCCAGTGTATTTTGTTCACTTTACATTTTAATAGAAAATTTTACAGGTCGGCTTTAAGGATTACAGAAGATCCACAGTCTAGCCCAGGATGTCTAAAGCTGATGCAGGACCTTGCATGGTGTATTCCCATCTTGGTTTTAAGAGTCCAGGAGAACCCACGGAAACCCATGTAGACTATGAACGAACATGCAAAACCCCTTAGAGAAAGTAACTTAACCTTAAGATTGAACCTTGGACCTCGCTGTACCACCATCCCACCCATACACCTGTACAGATACTGATATCTTTTCAACACCTATCTGGCCACAAGCCACAGAATCCTGAAGGTCATGAAGGCTTCCTTCTCAACCGTGCACTGCTCTATAGCTGGAATCATCCAAATATACCTCCCACAGCATTACAGAGGCATGGGCTGGATCGATTCTTTAATTTGTCATCTGTATAAGAACACTAATCACGCCCTTCTTCCCATGCCTTCAGGTTGTTCTGAATTTTTTTAAATTCTAGTTCGATATTCAGCCTTTAAAGGTTATCTCAGCGGAATGATCTAACGAATGCTTTTGGGTGCTGTTCTTCCTTTTTATGGTATAAAGCCACACCCATATTTCCCATTTATGGGCCACAAGACAGATTCAAAAAGAGGGGCACTCATAGAGTGCAGGCAAATAAGATCTATATGGGTACTTAGTAAGTTAGTTAGGGTGACCTCAGCCGAGCTGCACGCCTAGCGGTCTAGTTGGCACAATCCAACATTCCTGTCCACTCCTGGGACTGGAAGTTTAGGATTTGTGAACATTGAACCCACCATGGAATGCAACTTTACAAGGCGATGCGAAAAGATAGTCAACCTCCAGCAGTGGGGTTGCAACTCCTCACACTGCCAAACCAACAATGTGTCAGGCTATTTTATCGGTCTTCACTCCCCTAGATTTGCAAAACTAGGGACGGCACTAAGAGCCACTGCGGACGGTCTTCACCATGTGAGAAGCTAGATGGAGTGAGTGGCCACTTGCTGGTGACGAATTGGCCGTGTATTGTGCTTCCCATGGTGCTGGATATGGGGGGACCAGTCTGGGACTCCAAATTGCTGTAGGCCGACCAGAAAGGTGCTACTCCTCCAGTAATCCGATTAGCAGGGAAAAAAACACTCTCATTTGAAGTATTTACAAGTTGGCTGAGCTTTGTCCTTTCAGGGTCACTCAAGGGCAAAGGTTATGGTCTTCCAGTCTAATGGTTATGGTCTAGAATCTCGCATATCCTACATGTCTGTTGACACTCGTTCAAAGTTATAAACATTCCACCTCTAAAAGTTTGTGGCCTTGCTTTGACCTTGACCTTTGACCCAGGCAGCCCAAAATCAAAGCTTCCCTGGGACTCAGGTAGGATAGTGTTTCCACCATGTTTGGTGAGAATCCGTGAAAAATATGGTCAGGATTTGGTTTACAGACAAACAAACAAACACCGCCAATTACAGAAATTTCCACGCAACTTTTTTCTAGCGAAGATAATAATTGAAATCCCAGTTTAACCTGAACTTTTTTTCTTCTTTTTAAAGAATCCTTTAGAAATCTTTTTCCAAGCTTGTGTTTATTCGGAATGTTCACACTTCGTGTTTAATCCAATCTGCTTCAGTTAAATTACTTCACTACTCAATTACTCATAGGTTTCAGCGCAGCCATTTTCCACAGGCTGGGCCGTCTGCTTACTGTAAGCATGACATGAAACTGCATCCTGCACTGAACATCAGGATCCATAGGATTATGAAAAATAAGTACTGAAGTAAGTGAAGAAAACGGAAGGAAGGAAGAAACCAAGCAGCTGAAGTGCAAAGATTTTAGACGAATTACGGCACAATGATCCTCCACAGATTTCAGATTTTAATGAGTGCACATTAATCAAAATGTCTGGGGTGAAAAATAGACTCGAAAACCCCAACAGTGACACAACATTTAAGACAAAACCGCCTTTTTCCATAGAAATAGTCATTCATATCCATCAGGATTCTATTGACAGCTTGTTTTATTTGAGTCCATTCCATTGGGTGGTAATTCATATTTCTTCTGTTCTCTCTCTTGCATAACATCTGCTGCTGTTTTTATTGAAATAATTACGATCTAATGCAAACCACATTTGTTTTGTGCGGCCAGAAATGGGAATTACTTGGATCGGGTTCGAAGAAGTGCCCGGTGCTCAATCTCTGAATGACATGGACCTGCTAGCATGATGCCTAAGACTAGGAATAACACTAGATCTGTATTTCTTTCTCCAAGTTTTGTTGCTATCTGTGCTCTTGCCTGATCTAAATAATAAGGAAAAACATTAAAACTAGCTTCTAGAAACCATGTCAGAAAACATAAACAGTATATTTTTTCTGAGTAAACAGAGTAAACTAAACAATGTGTGCATTTACACAAAAGTGTTTTTGAATCCTCTGTTCTGATTGGTTGGAGACTGTTTATTTTTCTTCCAGTGCACCTTGGAAAGAAGTCCCAACTATAAAATGAACGATAGGTTAATATTAATGCACTTGTTTAAATATATTATTAGCCGTGTCTCTATTAACCCTGTTAAGAAAATAAACAATCAATCCAGCCATTAAGTATCTATACTGCTGGAGCCCATCAGAGCTGCCTTCGGGTGGGAGGTGGGGCTACACCCAGAACAGGTCACCAGACTATTGCACAACTGACACCAACACAAACAAAAATTCACACTTAAACTCACACATATGGGTAATTTAGAGTACTTATTTGACCAAATGTGCAGGCCTTTCAATGGATGGAGGAAACCAGAGTACCCCGAGGAAACCCCAAAAGGTAACATATGCAAAGTCAACACAAAAAACTTTTTTCCAACATTCTTCTTCTTCTCCTCCTCACAGGTGGCATCACCCACAAACATTTGAACGTCACACTATTCACTACCTCGCAGCTACATATTCCAGATTCTAAAACACACAAAACCAATGCCTTCACTTTGATATATTCTCAGTAGGTGTTCCAACACATCCCGGAGGACTGAACATAATTGAAGACAGAAAATCATTTTGAAGCACTAAAGAAAGCTATAGAGGTTATATAAGACACGAGGACATGACCAGACTGCTCTGTCGATCTTGTCGAGACACACTGAGTGAAAATAGCCTTAGTCTTTGAAAAACACTCTTTTGAAGTGGCTATAGAAACTTCGCTCAAAGTGCACAGGTATGCTTTAATCCACCGTGCCCTCACACCGACAGTCTCGGTAATGCTGCAGGAGGGGTTACCGAGAGTCTCCGTCTTCATGTCTGAACCCACACACAAGCACACACTCTTCTCCTCACTGCACACACCGCAGTAATATTAGCTTCTCAGAGCCTCTCAGAGAGCACAGGCGATTGTTGCTGAAGCGTCCACTATAGGGTCAGTTAACCCTAGACAGAATCGGTAGTCGTCCATTGAAGGTCCATCCTGGTCCATCGTAATCTGATTCCTAAATACTGTGTATACATTGAACTGTTCCTAGTACTGTGTAAAAATACAGAAAAAAGACTCAGAGTCTAATATTTTTATGGAACGCTGTTATCCTTGATCACAGCATGTAATCTCCATGGCGTTGTTGCTCCAGTTGGTCCGGTCAATGCTCAGCAACATTAGTCGGCTGATGATCTGGATGTACTGAATGAGCAGGTTATCACATCAATGCACCTTTTTTTCCCTGATGGCACGGATATAAAATGGGGACTCAGATAATGAACGAGTGGTTCAGGGAGCATGAGGAATCATTTTCACATGTGTATTGGCGCCCCAGAGTCCTGACCTTAACCCTATTGAAAGTTTTGGGGATGTGCTGGAGAAGACTTTATGGAGGGATTCAGTTTTTCCTTCATCAATTCAAGACGTTGGGGAGAAATAAACCCGACACTGGATGAAAATCAATGTTATGCTGCTTAAGTTTGTTGAAACGATGGCATGACATTTACGTGCTGTAAGCGAGGATAAAGGAGGAACAACAACATATTCAAGTGTGCAACTATTTTTTTTATTGTCCAGGCAGTGTATTAGCACCTGCAAAGTAATGTTGTAGAACAAAGACGCCTTCAAAAATAATGAAATCTTTTATCTACATTTAAGAAAGTACTTCTACTAAAGAGCAGTAAGCAGTAATTTATGCAACAAAAACAATATTTAATGTGACAACCCTTCACTCAAATTGAATAGCAGTCACGAGAACAGTGTGTTCGGTGCAGTACAGTGTGTTTCGCCTCATATGACAACCGTCATCCTGGATGCAGGTCAAAATGAATATTAATGAACCTGCTGAATTCCAAATTGGACACCTCTTCGCCTGTTCAGCCGTGGTCCCTAATAGACTGCGGATCTTCAGCCAAGGCTCTATGTAATGTGCAGTTTTAAGGAAATGAGCTGTAAGTTTTATTGAGCAGCTTACAGAAAGAGCCCTGTTTCAGATGGAGGCTTTGACTGTCGCACTTGCCTTTTATTTTTGCTGTAAAATCCATCAGGGGTATGTTTTTACTTATTTAACCGTGTATTCATTTACAAATGGTCTCTTATGTAATGTGTTAGTTTCTTTACTGACATACAAACCTTTTTGGGAACATTTTATTTTGTGTGTGCAAAGTGGTGCAGTGGTTAGCTCGTCCACCTCACAGCAAGAAGGTCCTGGGTTCAGTTCCCGGTCTTGGGTCGTTTCTATGTGGAGTTTGCATGTTCTCCCCGTGCTTTCGTGGGTTTCCTCTGGGTACTTCAGATTCCTCCCACAGTCCAAAAACATACACAGTAGGCTAATTTGCTGTTCCAAATCGCCCCTAGGTGTGAGTGTGAGTGGGAATGGTTGTATGTGTGTTGGCCTGCGATGGCCTGGCGAGCTGTTCAGGGTGTACCCTACCTTCGCCCAGAGTCGGCTGAGATGGGCGCCAGCCTCCCCAATTCATTCATGAAAGATGAATGAATTTCATTTTGTTTAGAAAAAGAAATGTTTGGAAATGTAAAATATTTTAATCCACTTAATCCTGATTGGAGTCGCAGGGAGGCTGGCACCTATCAAACACCCTGGCTCCTACCCTGAAACCAGAAAAGAACATTCGCAAATAGGGCCTTTCGAAACGATGGCACCAGGACTGTGAAATGATCTACTGGCTGACATTCGCATGAAAGACAATTTTGAAAGCTTCAAGAAAAAACTCTAAATACATTATTTCTCTGTAGTTTTCAGTGACTTTATAAACTGATGGATTTTGGAAGTGTGTGATGTACCATCCATCCATGAAAGTTTTTAATATTTAATGTTTTTAACAAGCTACTCTTTTATATAATATTGTTTGATAGTATAATATTATATATGAAATGACTGTGAAGCACCATTGAAAACTTCGGTTACAATGAGTGCAATATAAATGTAATTAAGTTTAAGTTTATGGATTAAATGCAGAAGCTAAACTTTCCTTACAGGATTAATACAGTATATCAAAATCAAAATAACCACTGCCCTACTTTTATAAATAGAATGCCATTTAGCAATTTTAATTGTATTTAATGAATAATTAAAGATATATATATATATATATATATATATATATATATATATATATATATATATATATAAGATCTTGAGTCGATTTTCCGTAGAACAGTGCTCGATACTTCGAAGTAGAGCTAAATATATTGTATGTGGGGAAAAAATAACAGTACTACAATCTACTAGTACTACAAAAGATAAATCCCCTGATAAGTGGGCAACCACGAAACAGGCTTGTCGGGATGAAATTGTAGTACTGTTATTTTTTCCCCCTCATACAATATATATATATATATATACAGAGAGAGAGAGAGAGAGAGAGAGAGAAAGAGAGAGAGAGAGAGATAAAGAGAGAAGGAGAGAGAGAGAGAGAGAGCCCATTTTTAAGTGGGATGGTCATTTTCTTGTGTCAACTCACAGTACCATGAGCCAATCAGAGGTGTTCTTTAGCTCTAGTACACAATAGCCATTTTATTTAAAACAAGCTTTCCTTCTGAAAATCTAGACATCATGTAAACGCCTGGCAATGTTTTCTCTAAGCTTCTTTGTGCTCAGTGGCTTTCCTGTGAGTCACAACCGTCACACCATGAACAAGAGTACAAGAAAACGTTTAATTTTCAAAAGGAATGGGGGCTGTGGGGGAGAGGGGGGGGACTATTATTGAGAAATAAAGGAGAGGAAATTGCAGTATAGATTACAATCCTGTTTTGGAGGACGCTGATGAAGTCTCCATGGAGATAAACCTCAAGTCCCTTTTAGGTGAATCAAAGTGTGAAGGACACCGCCGGCCATCAATCTGTCAGCTGGGAACTGGTGGACGCAAAACAAATAAGCTGATATACTGTACATATCCCTTTGTCAAGCGCAAGGCCGTGTCCCACTCGGCCTGAATTCATGAATTCATTCCTCTGATAAGAGCATTCCAAGTGTTGGACGGCGTTCAGTATGGAAACGCCTCGTCTTCCTCGTCCCGCCGATGACAGAGCTTCATTCATCATCGCTAGTGGAACAATCTGAACATTGTTGGCATGCATTCTGTTTTCTCGCCTTTCTTCTATGAACACACACACACACACACACACACAAACACATGTACACATACAGACTCACACACATACACACTTCTCAGCAGGTCAGGAAACATAGTTCTGCACATCAGATGATGAGACCACCTTGGAGAGGGAACAGCAGGATTGACTGAACAAAGCCCGAGATGGCTAATTTATAGCTACACTTTAAAAGGCACTGGGATGCGGGTTCTCATAACACACCACTCCTGAAGACGCAACGTCACTACATGCACCAGTGATGGGTGTTGTGTTTCCATCATTCAAGACCTTACGGCATTTTTCCGGAAATGACTTCAGATCATGATGGAAAAAGACATCCTAACCTCACATACTTCGCTCAGAGGACCCTCCATCATTCATTTTATCGTTAAATATCCCCCCACTTCCTGTCTTTTATCCTCTCAATGAAATGTAAATAGATGTGTTTCTATAACTGATATGATGTCATCAAAAAAGTCCCTGATCATGCATCTCATTTTTTTACAAAATGAAAGTTTTGTTCTTTATTGTAAGATTTTGGTAATGGGGTGTGGCTATGGTGTAGTTTAGTTTAAGAACTTTTTATAGGGGTGGTGGATATCCTGTAGTTTATTGTAAGCAATTTTAATAGGGGCACGGCTATGCTGTAGTTTATTATAAGAGTTTGTTGTAAGGGGTATGGCTATGCTGTAGTTTATTATAAGAGGTTGTTGTAAGGGGTGTTGCTATGCTGTAGTTTATTATAAGAGGTTGTTATAGCGGAATGGCTATGCTGTAGTTTGTTATAAGAGGTTGTTGTAAGGGGTATGGCTATGCTGTAGTTTATTATAAGAGGTTGTTGTAAGGGGTGTGGCTATGTAGTATTTGTTCAATGACCAGAACCGGTTCTAGATTATAGAGGACTAATTTTGTATCCGAGGTGCATCCTGCCTCTCAGCCACTGCCATTACTGTTTTGTAAAATACACACAGAGACTGGTTGTATTACCCAGAACCTGATAAAGCACTAAAAGTCATGTTTGTATTAAAGGATGTGTGTATTTAAAAAAATGTCTTTGCACCCTGAATGGTGGATTTTAATCCTTGCCGTGCAGCGTCCTCAATGAGAGGCTTTAGGAGAAAATTGGTTGCTTATGTTACATAAGTTCTGTCCTCATTAATGGAGCGGAGGTAGATGAGCTCCAAGAGTCTGAAAGGAGATACGGACCGGATCGACCATGACAAAAAAAAGAGGACGAGCAGAAAAGTAGGTGAAAGGAAGAGAGCGACATTGTTTGCTCTTCCTGCGGTGGTGAAAAGGTGGTGTGGATTAGCATTGTGCTCACACAGACACAGGAAGGACAAGCAGACAATGCACACTTCCCCTCCTTCTGTTTTTAAAATAGTGTCCCTCTTTTCTCCTTTTGGGATGCACCGTCAAGCTTCCTCAGGTTTGTCTGCTCTCTTTTGTTGCTGCTTTCTTTTCACCTGAGTTTATGACACACAGACACACAAACACTCACACACACACACCGGAAAGGGAGGAAACGAGAAAGAAGGGAGGAGATGAGCCTTGTCTTTCTTTCAGAGAGAGGGAGAGAGAGTTAGATGCCTGGGTGGTGAAATGGGATGTTTAGTCTGTGGACACGTCATGGGAGTTGCGTCTTACACTCCAGTCTTCCCTCAGGGTGCTGGAAGGATGAACTAAATGCGCGTGCACACACACACACACACACACACACACACACACACACACACACACACACACACACACACACACACACACA
>JAOUQZ010000017.1:2356110-2366169 GCA_028564935.1 Neosilurus hyrtlii | reverse complement strand
CACACACACACACACACACACACACACACACACACACACACACACACACACACACACACACACACCACCACCACCACATCCCTTCTCTATTCACTATTTCAGTGCATTAAATTGTGGATGCATCCATTTTGTAGTACCGTCCAAATTCTCAGTTGCCGTATCTTGTTCCATGGATATATGCATATATTATTACCCATAATGCACTTTTTAAATCTAATTCCCATCTAATGTACACTACTTGCACACTACTTTCCTCAGAAAATAGTAAACTTAAAACAGTATGTCAAAGCTCTGCAGGTGAATCTAATTTTACGAATAGTTTAAATATAACCAGTCCGAACATGTGTGACTCTTCACCTTTATCGTTTTAGCCGTAATGGTGCAGCCCTGGAATAAACCCATATCTCATACCCATATCTCGTCGCGACCCTACTCTGTTTTCCCCGACTACATCATTTTGTCATCGAGTGGCGTCGTGCTCTTCCTGTTAATCCCTTCGGCTCTAATGGGACTCACTTTGCCAAACACGATTGGTTTGAGGACAGTCCAGTGATTCCATAAAGCCCCCTTTGTTTTTCTGAAGAATAGGGTGAGATGATTCGGCTGAGTTTCATGCACAGGGAGGAATCTGTACGATGTAAATACACACTCAGGCTGCACCAGGAATTCAAGCACAGCTTGCTTACATGTATACATGACTCAGAGATACAGAGAAACGTAGTGACAACCAACCACCCAATCTGTGCACTTATAAAGCACTACGTTTATACAACATTTTTATGTCATTTATTTTTAACTGATTACAAAATAAATTATAAAATAAAAATAATAATAATGAAGAAGACGGCTCCCGATTGGCACATCGACAAGCTGCGCAACTATCAACCTGGAGATCACCGGTACGAATTCAGGTTGATGCCGCAGCCATCAGCGACCAGGAGTCCATGGGAGCTAATTGGCCGAGCTTTTAATGGAGGAAGAGATTGCATACACTCACCAGCCAATCATGGGCGTCTGTGAGCTCATTGGTACGAGGGGGCGAATAGCGCTTTCTCTCCGAGTGTGACAGGCTGCCCCCAAATACACATACGCAGCAGTTCATAAAGAGGCGGGTAGCAGCATCACATATCACGGACAAAGAAGGAGAAGAAGAAGAATACCCAAACTCTATCTTGGTGCCCAAGAGCTTCTATCTATTTATGAGAAACGTGAGATCACACTGCCTTGAGGTGAACATCAAAACCCACTATACACACACACACACACACACACCTTGACCACCTTTGTTCCTTTAACGGGAACAGGACTATCGCTGTGGCAATGAGGTCACCGTCCTCTTTGTCTCTCTCGCCGCTGTCTGTAAGTTGTTGTTACAGATGAAACCTTACACTCCTACTTTTGTCCTAACTGTGTTGTTAGCGCACCTTTGTTGACTTCTCCTTTCCACTTTGGCTTCGTTAAGTCCCCTTGAACATGCTACTTACTTTCTTAAGCTCAGGTGCTTTCTCTATTATATCTTAGTCTTCCGCCTGCATATTTACTTCAATTCCTTTGGATATCTTAAGAGCTGTCTTAATACTTTCTGAGCTCAAGGGAATCAGGATCGAGTTGATGTAAGACTTCAAGGAAGGAATTTACCCAAAAGGCACTGCTGTAATCTAAGGTGGGGATTCCTAAAGTGGGACAGAAGAAAATAGTAATACAATATACTGCTACACTGTCAGAATTCTGAAAGAAGGCAAAAATGAATCTTGTAACGAACCGCATAAAGCTCTATAACTATGATTCAACATTCTTATTATGGGATGTCCTATGTAATGGGAAAACCACTTAGCGGTGCTCACTTCGGGATCCAGACTCTATCACAATGTCCTACTGGTGTATCACATGACCTACACACTCTGTTACATCATTGGCTACTGCTATTTTTTTTTAAATCCTGGTAAAGCCCACCTGCAGACCTTTACATCCGGCTTCTCCTTTGCCTTAAATGTGTCCGCAGTGATCGCTGGCTGGCTACTACGCTACAGCAATAATTTAAACTTGACCTTTGTAAGAAAGTAAGAAAGTTCTGAGTTCGAAGCTCACGGCTACCTGAGTGCTTTATGTGTTTGCATGTTCTCCCACACACCTTGGTGGGTTTCCTTTGGGGGCTCTAACCCTAACTTGCCCCTAATGGGCCAGTCGACCTCTGAATGTCTGTGCCATGGGAGGAAAACTCAGTACCCAGATGAAACCCATGTAAGCACAGTAAGATCATAGAAACTCCAGAAATCATACAGAAAGGTTCCTGATGGCTGCTGGCTCGAACCTATGACCTTCTTGCTGTGAGGATAGAGTGCTAACCACTGCACCACCGTGCCGTCCGAATGTAGGTCAAAACTCAATGATTTGATGTTCTACGTTCAGATTCTATGGGCTTTACTTGCATATGTTTTATTATACCCAATACAAAGGAGCTAATTGGCATACCTTGGGCCTAGAGAGCTGGTATGACTAAAGGAACCCGAGCATACTGTACAAGTCATAGAGGAATCTGATCAGAAGCGTGATGAGTGGGTATTACACACTTCAGCTTCTTGTGTTTTCTAATCAGTAAAAAAACACAGAGCGGTAATAAAACACAGAACTTTAGATATGAAAGCAATCAACTGGCGCCGATTATTACGGAGGAATTATAATGTAGGAAAATGGCAGTGTGACATCTGCATATTGTCATGTTCAGCATGGGAAGCGTGAGGAGACCAAATCAGAGTCCAAGGCAGATGGGAATCATTAGCGATCACTTTGATTACTAAAGCCTAAACACGCACTTCAGTCTCCACTAATATGAAATATAATTTGAGATGTCATCGTCAGAAACTTTTCCAGACCCCCCTACACACACACACACACACACATGAGCTTGAGGTTGGTGATGGACGGCTGGCAGAATGCTCACACCGCTAATAATCGTGATCACAAGCACGATAATACAATATGACATGGAGTTTATAATATTTCCTCAATATTTGTCATCTCAAACTTGTTAGCCAGCACCAGCAAGTGCTCTTCTTCTTTCATCCTCATCTTCCTTCTGGATTTATGCTGTCACTGGGAAAAACATGAAACATAAAGATGCTTGTGAGAGATTTGTCCTTTCTGGGCTACTGTAGCAGCTAACATGGCAGCTCCGTGGAAGACAACATGCTACCTATGATGATATAAAGGGCTCATTCAAGGTTTAGGTAAACACAGCGTTTCATAATTACAGGTAATTATACACTAATGAAAGAATACATACAGATAATATATTCCGTAGGGTGGCGCGATGGCATAGCGGTTAGCACGTCTCACCACTAGAAGGTCCTGGGTTTGAGGCCTAGGCTTGAGTGTTTCTGTGTAGAGTTTGCATATTCTACCCATGCATGAGTGGATTTCTTCTGTGTACTCCGGTGTCATCCCACAGTCCAAAGACATGCACGTTAGGCTAATTGGCTGTGTTTTAAGTTATTAATAGAGAAGGACAATTAACTCTAATAATTAATTAAAGATCAAGGATTCTTGGCAGTGCACTCAGACATTCAGACATGAATGTAGCATGACTCAGAGCCGAACTGTCTGGAGCCAGAGGTTTGATAATATCATTGGTCCTCTCCTCGCATGACCATATTTTCCTCCCTCCCTGACCCGGATTACTTCAGATAGCTATCACTCCACTGACAGATCATGGAAAAAAGAAAAAAAAAAAGCTTTACGTTTTATGTTGAGGAATGTAATGTGGAAGTCGGGGAAGTGTAGCAGGAAGAGATTAACGTTCTTTCACTTGGAGGATCCCAAAGGAACATGTGCACATCACTGTCTGCATGCTGCACATAGCCACTAAGATACACTAAACTCTACAGCAATGCAAAGTACATGAAAATACCAACATTTTTAAAAGTATATATTTGAAAAACAATTATTAAAGGTATGTACTTGAGACTTTCTAGGTTTTGCAACTTCTTAGACCCCTTTAGGGACAAAAAAGAGCCTACCCACTAAAGCTTCCCTTTAGTTCATGCAGCTTTCCAGCCTTATCCTAACTGGTGGTTATATGATTTGAGAAAGCAGATTCATTCAACTCACCAACAGTGTGTAAAAGTAGGCTGACTAATCATAATTTTTCCCAATAACCAATCACTGATCACCTTTCAGCTAACCGATGACGATCACCATCCACCAACCAATTACAATCACCATTCAGCAACTGATTACTGATCACCTTCCAGGAACAGAATACTCATCACCTTCAAGCAACTGATTACTGATTACCCTCCAGCAACCAAATACTCATCACCCTGCAGCAAACGATTACTGATCAACTTCCAGCAGCTGATTATAGATCACCTTCCAGCAACCAAATACTTATCACCCTGCAGCAAACGATTACTTATTACCCCTCAACAACCCCTTATAGATCACCTTTCAGCAACCGATTACTGATCACCATCCAACAACCCATTACTACTCACCTTCCATCAACCAATTACTGATCACCATCCAACAACCCATTACTACTTACCTTCCATCAACCAATTACTGATCACCATCCAGTAACTGGTCATTTTTTAATGCAAAACATTATGTACAGTACAGTGGCTCAGTGGTTAGCACTCTCGCCTCACAAAGAGAAGGTTCTGGTAATTAGGTTCTCATAGCTGTTTTCCTACCACAACCCACCTACCTTACAAGAAAAGAACAAGACTCCAGGCTTGAAATCATGGAATGGCCCCAGCACATGTCTCCAGACTTAAACCTTATTGAACTGGTTTGTGATGAAGTGGATGGACAAGTGAAGGAAAAGCCACCAACAAGCGCAACACGTGTGGGAATTGTGTTAAACAGAACTCAACTACTTCCTTTTGTCCAATGGTTCATTTCAGATTACATTGTGGCATTAAACTTTTAATAAAAACAGGAAAATTAAGATGCTCCAAAGCCTACACTACAGTTTGAAAGCATATCCTTTATTAATTACACAATGTACAATGACCCCACCCCACTGCCAATCTGGGCTTCATGAAATATTCATTTATAACAGGTTGAAACACAGAACATCGTATACACCACAGAAGAGCATTCTATTGGTAAAGTGGTCTCAGCTAGTCTGCAGATCCCTCAACTTCGCAAATGCCGAGTTGCCCAACAAGACTCGACAAGGGCCCGAGTAGCACTGCTTTACAAGAGGTACTTTGAAGGTGTTTCATTTTCCTTTTCCTTCTAATTAGGCCTTCACCAAAAAATAATGGAGCTTACAGGAGGGCTTTGTTGGGGATAAAGAACCCATGTCAACTGGTGCTCCATTTTAGCAGGATATACCTCGTATTCCAGGCTCTAAAAAGAGGTTCAGCCGTTACTTGGTATGTCATCAGTTTGATTTGACCAGGATCTTGTCTGTAATTACAGAAGCTGCCCACGTCAAACTAATCTACCGTAAATAGGGCTTTACATCGCTAATGCATTTGCTCTGAAGACATCCTGTTGCTGTAGCCTGTCTTTGCTTGTAGAACCACCTGGCACCTGTAGATACATTTCTCATACATATTGTTTACATAGTAAGTGGTATTTGCTGTATTGAACTGTATTATTGTACTTGCTGTTACTGTACTGTATGCTGTTGCGTGTGTTCTCGTTATCCTTGCTATGTCTCCCTATACATTCTGTAACCAGGTTGCCGAAACAAATAATGTTTCAGTAAGGACAATCTAGTCTGTCAGCAGCATGCTGACCACAAAAGGTGTGTCTTCGGATTTCTAAAGGAATCTTTAATCGGCGGAAAGTGAACATTGACATTTATGTACTGTATGTTTGTGTATTTCTGTTAGCTAGCAATTCTGTCAGCCAGCTAGCAAACAAAGGCTAACCTAACAGGATTTATGCAAAGCCTACCTCTTTAGGTGCAATCATAAGACTACCTTTAATTACGCATATGGTTCCTACTAAGAAACCATACAGGGTGGTACAGTGACGCACTGGTTAGCACTTTTGCCTCGTAACCATAAGGTCCTGGGTTCGACCTGTGGCTGGGGGAGGCCTTTCTCTGTGGTGTCTGCATGTTCTTCCAATCTCGCATGGGTTTCCTTCAGGTACTCTGGTTTCCTTCACCAGTCATGACAAGACATGCACATTAGGTCAACTGACTACTCTTGTAATGTCTACTATCGTCCATAAGTGTGAATGTGAAGGGTTGTCTGTGTCCAAGTTAGCCCTGAAATAGACTGGTCACCTGTTCAGGGTGCAACCCCGCCTCTCACCTGAAGTCAACAAGTACTGGCTACAGTTTTCCCATTCCCGTAATGGGGTAAGCAGTACTAATAATGAATCGATGGATGATTTTGTATATTTGAAGTACATTTTTAAATAAATGGCATTAGGAACCAATTCCTTTCTGATATGAGCGAGTGAGAACAGGAGTGAAGAACGAAACAACAAAGAAGAGTGGACTAAGGATAAAGGTGGAGGCGTACAGAAGCTTAGCAGTAGACTAGCTCCTGTTTGTTGTCTCTTCCCTGCTCCCAGTGGTCGGTAGTGTGTGGGTGGTCTCCACATACACACATTACAGGCACAGCCTGATTTCCCCCCAAACTCTTAATTTGCTTGTCACGGTTTCCTCCACAGGCCAGACTGGTTAGCCATCACCGCTGAACTGCCTCAATTACAATTAACAACAGCAGTTTGTGGTCACAGTGACAGACAGATGGAGAGAGGGCCTCCAAAGGGAGATGGATGGAGGAATGTTTGTGACTATGACACATAATTAGACCTCAGCATAGTCACAGCTTACAGTATGATATTTCAATACATTTTAGTCCACACACTAGTTACAATTGTCCTCTTGTCTCTCTTTGTCCTCGGTCTATTCTACTCTATTCTACCATGTGTTATGTCTTTTACATGCACTTTGATGCTCATTATACTTTCAGTACATACAAGACTTGATTTAAAGGGATTAAAACCCTTGGTTTAAAACCTCTTGTAAAAAATATATTCTTCTTCTTATTATTATTTTTATAATTTTTATGTAAAGCTTAAACACATTTAATATATATTTAAATAAATAATCGACTAAAAATAAAATAAATCATTACTCTGTTACATACTTATTTCTATGTCTAAATGATTTTCTATTCAAATATATTTTAATTTTTTTTCCTGAATTGCTCCTCGCAGCAGGCGGCATGGGGGCACAGTGGTTAGCACATCTGCCTCACAGCAAGAAGGTCCAGGTTCGATTCCCAGGCTCGGGTGTTTGTGTGGAGTGTGATTTTTTTCCCCTGTGCGGGTGTAGGTTTTCTCCAGGTCCTCCGGTTTCGCCCCTAGGTGTAAGTGTGAATGTTGCCTTGCGATGGTCTGGCGAGCTATTCAGGGTGTACCCCACCCTCCCCAGAGTTGGCTGAGATAAGCGCCAACCACCCCACAACCCTAATTATAATTAAGTGGCTTAGAAAATGAATGAATGAATGATGAATGAATGAATGATGAATGAATGAATTGCTCCTCACAGCCACATGTCCGCCTGCTTATTGTGGCTTCAGTTTTAAGATTCTTTCCTAGAAGTTCCCTTCCCCATTTCAAACAGTCATATATATATATATCGTTGTAGTACCATTTTACAAATTTCCTGTGATCCTTCTTTATTCTAGCAATCATTAAATTTTTTATTTATAGATGATGGAGCAGAGCATGATACTTTAGAGAATATGGAAACACGTTGTCCTGATTTCTTTTGTTTGTTTGTTTCTTGCCGACAGGCTCTTAGAGCAATGGTTAATAAAAAGGACTTCACGCAACTGTTGGAACAAAGATTTCTCTGCCCCAAGCAGCTGTACCCCCAAGGCCGTTCATGCACCCAGTGGGAAAATATGATGATGATTTATGTACATCCGTCTGTCCATGTACCACCACAGGCTCTCATGCTTTCAGTCTGCGTGTCAATCTTGACCGTCTTCAAACCAGAAAAATGCTGTTTAAAAGTCCAAATCTGCCTCAAAATGTGAAATCTATCACATAACTACAGTGTCCCATGATCTAATATGAGCCCCGCAGAGCAACAGTGGGCTCAGTCCATTTTCTTCAATCTTTAGTTAAGTACAAAAATGAATAGAGATAAGTTAAATCTTTCAGACGAATACTTGTCTAAATCCAGGTAGTCCAGGTAGGAGTTCGAATTTTGACATAATGGGGGCACTTCACTGTTGCTCTTAACTGTTTCACTGATTTACTAGTGCAACAGTGGGCCAAGTCCAAAAACTAGGATAAACATACCTGCAAAAGAGGTTGTTCAGTTAATAGAAGACATGGGAAAGTAAGTATTACTTTAGCTAGGACACCACTGCATCTACTTGTTAGTATTTAACTGAATGTTAATCTTTTTTTTTTATCGTACAATGGCTACATTTCCTGGACTTTGGGACTTCATCAGTCCACTGTTGCCCTGAAAAATAACATTTTAACCCAAGTCCCAAATCACAATTTGTCCCAGCAACAGAGTAATTTAGGCCCCCACCCCCAAAAAAAAGTATCTAAGAGAAGTATTCAGTGAGACTGAAGGCATTCAAATATGAATCATACCCATTGTATAGTGTTAAACCTTAAAGTGAAAATTCACAAAAATTGATGTAGCCCGTCTGCATAGCCGTCATCTTGTTTTTGCCCTGTGATGGCCTGGCGAGCTGTCCATGGTGTACTCTGCCCTCGCGCAGAGTTGGCTGAGATGGGCGCTAGCCTCCCTGCGACCCTAACTAGGGTTAAGCGCTTTAGAAAATGATGATGATGATGTAGTCCATTGTGACTGATATATTTTAGATTAAATCCTTATTAAATCAATGATTGAGAAATCATTCATTCATTCATTTGCCAAACCACTTTATCCTTCTAGGGTTGCTGGGAGGCTGGAGCATCTCTTAGCCAATTCTGGGGGGAGGCAGGCTACACTTTGAACAGCTAGCCAGTCCGTCAGACCAAGACGCACTCATATACACACACATACACCTAGGGGCAATCTGGAATAGCCAACTAGCCTAATACGCATGTCTTTGGACTGTCTGAGAAAACCCACACCAGCACGGGGAGAACATGTACATTCCACACAGAAACACCCAGCTAGCACTTGTATAAAAGGCCCATGTGGGTAGTAAGTGGGCTGAAATATGGACCCCATATGAGATTGTCCACAGGTTCCATTATGGCCCTGTTTCACCTGCCCACTTGAATACTATAACCCACATAGGTGGCCCATCTGGGCTTGCCAGTGTGAGATGCACTTAGGTGACCCAAGTGATCCCCAGTTGAGATGCACATATTGGGCCCATACCCACTTTTTGCCCATGTAGCCCAAACATAACCCACATCGTGCCGCTATGGAACCTACGGACAGTCCCATATGGGTCCCAATTTTCATCCCACTTACTACTCACATGGGACCCAGGACCTTCTTCCTGTGAGGCTGACCATTATGACACTGTGCCAACTACTGAGAAATCAATGACTGAGTGATATTTATGGCAGAAAAGAAAAGAGACACATAGTTATAACCTTCCTCTCAGAGCTAAAAATGCTGATCAGGGTGATCTTGTATCAGTAGTGTAGGGTATACAGATGGTTTTTCAATGGTTTTACAGATTTTTCTGGAGAACATGGCTTCAACACAACTCACAAAGACCTCTTGGGGAGCTCCGCTTTTATATATAATAATTTATATATTCGTAGTTAGATTAGCAGTCTTTTTTCAGTGGCAACCAGGTGTTTCATCCACCCCCAACACACACACACACACACACACACACACACACACACACACACACACACACACACACACACACACAGAGGTTTTATAGCCTCCAGCTGGTCTTGTTCTCAAATGTGACATTGCACCTGTGCCCTTTCTCAACTAGTGTTCAGTCTCTCATGGACAGTGATGGATTTCAGCCTGTGCTTTGTAAACGCACCCTGTAAGTTTCACTCCACATGCAAACACACACACACACACACACACACACACACACACACACACACACACACACACACACACACACACAC
>JAOUQZ010000017.1:2342712-2356010 GCA_028564935.1 Neosilurus hyrtlii | reverse complement strand
ACACACACACACACACACACACACACACACACACACACACACACACACACACACACACACACACACACAGGCACACAGACACATACACACACATAACAAATACCTGACATGTGTTTAAATTTTCCATGAGCTGTAATGCTTTGCTTCTGGACCTGTCGATAAAAATCACCATTGACTTTTTATCTCTCTGTTCAGTCAAAATAAATGCACGCTTCGTTCTCTGGCTGTTTAAAGCGAACACACATATATTTCCATTCAATTGCCCTCACTCAGAGTTGGCTGACATTGGTGCCAGCCTCCCCGCAACCCTAATTAGGATAAAGCGGCTTAAAAAATGAATAAATGCATGCAATATATATATATATATATATATATATGCAGATAATTATGAGCATTTTATTATATCATTCTCAAGACTGGTTTATAAAGTCACCCTACTCTTGACTGAATTTCTGATTACTACGTAAATATTTCAAAATTATTGACAGTCCATGTATACTAGCTTTCTCAGGCTTCCATCTGGAGTAAATCCTGTAACAATAATGAACGTTTTCCTGTGATATCTAAAAAGCACTCTTCCACCAAGATGGAGAGCGCAGACCTCTGCCAAAACATTAAATTTATATTGCTTGGAAAATCAATAATTAGAATGGGCATCTGATTAGAATGTCTCCTGACGTCCAACCAAGAAGAGACCCTGGGATCAACCTAAAACACACTGGTCTGGGAATGCCTCAGTGTCCCCCCAGAAAAGCTGAAGGAAGTGGCTGGGCAAAAGGACGTCTGGACCTCAATGCTTAGGCTGCTGCCCCCACAACCCGACCCCCGGACCAAGACGAAGAAGAAGAAGATGATGATGTTAATGATGATGGTGGGAAATCAATGAGTGAATGCCTTCATTTATTGTATATTTGAATTCCTTGACCTTGAAAATGCACCCCTAATATTTAAATATTTTTTCCCATGTTAACTTTAAATCGCCACCAAATGTGCAGTCTGGATCAGATCCAGATGAAACTTGGTGTGACATCGAAGCGTCCTATTCTGAATACACAGCATAAAATTGATTCAAATCAAAAGTGTTTTGGCAAAGATATGAATCTATTTATTATTATTTTATTATAAAAATGGATTTTTGTTTTTAATTTAAAACATTTTTTTTTTTACATCATCAGTGTGTAGATCCTTACCAAAAATTTGATGGAACCATCCTTGTGTGATCACCTACCCATCGTGAAAATGTCCTTCGAGCTGCCAAAAATGAAAGGAAAGTTGCTGACAGACAGATAGCCAGGCAGACCCACAAACAAACAAGTAAATCTACACCAATGAAAACATAACCCCCTTGACAGAGGTAACCAGAGACAAATATGTCCGGAGGGATCTTGGATGTTCCTCCATTCCATCATCCTTGACATCTGTCTCCATTTTGAAGGCATGTTTGGGGTCATTGTCTTCTTGTTGAAATATATTCTTCTTAAAGACACATCTTAACCTCCTGACAACGGGGTTTTAGGCTAAAACAAATCCAGGCAAAACTCATGTTGCCATCAATCTTCCCTGAACCACCTGGACCTTCTCGTTTAAAACAATCGTACAGCGTCGCTGATCCACTGCTGTCTCTTACAATGGATTTGAAGGTCTTCCTCATGTACAGCGCAACACGTTAATGATCAGGATGTTCAGAGCAACTGTGTAATTCTGAAGCTGTGATCTTTAGAGTTTGTTTTTACTTTCTTATACATACTCCTTTTCAATTTTTCCTGTATGGTCATCTGATGCAGATTAGTTTTATAGAACAAATTCACACAAATGAGAAGCAAAGCAATGGAGTGGCTACCTACCGACAGATGGAAAAACAACTGGGTGTTTCATTCATTCATTTTCTAAGCCGCTTAATCCTAATCAGGGTCGCAGGGAAGCCGGCGCCCATATCAGCCAACTCTGGGTGAGGCGGACGTGCTAAGCACTGTACCACCGTGCCACCTCCAACTGGATTCTTTATCGTATCTTATTATTTTTAGCTATCTGATATCCATTTTAGGTCGTTACAGAAGAGGAATGTGTCTGTGCAGACTGTTCTTATCCAAAAAAAAAAGGGGAAAAAAAGAATCCATCACTGACCCATCACCAGATGCAGAACCGTTCTGTTTGTAACGCGGTATCAACAGTATCAAAGACGGCTGTTTTCAAAGAACCTTCTACCGAAGTGTCTGGTTTAAAGTGTTGCCTACAGAGATGGGTGTCGCAATAAATTTGGCATGTCGCTGAGGGCTAGGTGTATGTACAGCTGAGGGTTTCTGTAGAATGTGCTATAAGGTTAAAGAAACTGAGATTTCTCTTTGATTATTTGACTTTGCTGCACCCTGTCACAACTGAAGTATGACTACTCTAAAATTTCTCCCTCCCCAATTTCTATTTTTTTCCTTTTTCCATGTTTAATGATATTTAAGCATGATATGATTCTTTTCTTTAGATGCTGCAAGCAATCTACATACATATTCACCAAAGTCTTTGATGTTTGCAAAGAGGTTAGCGAGTAAGAACATGCAGGATTCTTCCTCATTAAAAACATAAAGGATCCTGCCTCCAGCCCAGGAAAGCAGTCTGTTCATGTCGTCCATGGAATGTAATCGAATGTGACTCTCCCGGCTTCCTGTACCCTTCCTCTGCTTGCTATATACCTTTCGCATTAGCATTGCTCAGATTGAGGGTGGTAGTGTATCCTTTCATCTGTGGGGTAATTAACAATGACTTGCCTCAGGCGAGGTGGAGCACACTGAATGGTACCCAAGATGGAGTGCTGAGTCTTTGTAATTGCGCACTTCATAATGGCGTCTTTTAAAACACATGCCAAGCTCTAATATATACTGCATGGAAACATAAGAAAGGAAACTTAGAAAATTTTTAAAGTGAGGCAGTGACCTTCTCCATCACAATGCTCACGCATGTTCCATCACGGCAACTTATTTAATCTTTTTTTACATTAAAAAAGTGTGGGACAGCATTTTGTTAAAATTTTAAGGATTTCAGAATCAATGACTTTGACAAATCATGCATATTTGTGCGGCATTTTGATTCATTATTCAGCATTATCCACTCACAGCAAAGTGAGTATTAAGTCAAAAATTATTAATTTTGAGGTGTTGTTAAATAAAATTGTGATTGTTCCGCTGAAAATTTATCACATTTAGTTAAGCTGGTCAGCCAGCTATGGTATATTTACAAAGATTTTAAGTTAGCTAGCATTAGCTAGACTTAGCCAGTGGCTTCAAACTTGCTAACATTTAGTCAAATATTAAGACTGTTTTATTCATAGCAAACCATAGATTTATTTTCATAGGTGAAAAACAAAAGTAGCCATGTACACTGCCAAGCTAGCGACATGCTAGGCTGTTATATTCCGTTGAGTTTTTCTGACATTACGATTCCATGGTGCTCCTGTATGTGTACAGTATTACTTTGTTTGTATATGTTTTGCTAACATTAAAAATTAAAGCTAAACAGAAATAAAACCCCAGTATGTGACGGAGCTGGGTAGCAGGCGACAGTATATAAAGAGCCATATGGTGAAATCTACGATCAGTTGAACAAATGTAATTTGCTATCCATGTGTCATTCAGCAAAATCAGAAGAACCATATTTCAACCATGGGTTTTACACGAGAGCCTCAGTCCTCATTCGGATTTGTGATTTCCCCGGAGTCCCAGAGCTATATCAAAGCCACCCGGTTTTATTTACCATATCTCTGATACCACATAAGGGATCAGTTTGCACTGTGTTACAGTTGTTTGGATGAGAGTTGACGGCTGAAGTTATTGGTTTATGCATGGAGCGCAGCTCGAGCGTTAAATGGGATTGTGTGGACTGAAATTTGGTGCAGATGCTCCCTATGTCATGGCTCAGCTGTTGAACGGTGTCCTCACACATATCTGTATTTATTGTGAGCGGTGTCATTAAAAAAGTTTCTTCTGCACCATTCGTATGTCAAGAAAATATTTTTTCCCACTCAAATTGCTCCACATTGGTTGCAAGTCCACATTCCTTACTTAGATTTGCTCTATTTTGTGATCCAGCTAATGATGGCTTTCCCAAACCTAGGGTTATTAATGGGTCACCAGAGGTCGGGGTAAAATTCATCACAATTTGTGAATTAAATTTCTAAATAAAATAGAACAAAAGCATTTTTGATGCTACTGTATATGCCAGACGTTCTCTGCTCATATAAAAGTGAGCCCAGATTCTAACCAACGTAACGCTGAGTGTACGCACAAATGTGTTTCGCTCACTGACTACAAGAATCATCTGGTCAGGCTCGCTCGGACATTCATGAGTCTATTACGCCGTCTGTTGCAGTTCAGCATCACCGTTGAAAGGTCTTCAGGGCAGCATCCTGTGTCTCTATATAGTCAGTGTAGATAGTGGCTGGGCGACTGACCCGTCTGCTGCCGTGACTGGGTGTTCAGAGCAGCAAATCACTTCTAATTTCATTTTTTTTTGTTTTGTTTGCCAGCAGTGTCCAGCAAAGTGCATTCTATGTTCACGTAGGATTGTAGAAATGTCTGGGATAGGTCCATGGAGTTGTGACTTAGTTATATGTTCTGTTCAAGAGATGGCTCTTAGCATGTGAGTGTAGGTGCCATCAAGCTTAGTCTAAGGGTTTTAGTCAATGTCCAGGCAGTGGCACCATACATTAAAACAGAAAGGCTTCACCAATGCCGTTTGAAATGTAGAGGCGAGGCCTCTGTGTGTTTCACATGGGGAGGTGCTCTGTGATAAACGCTCAAAAATAAACAATTTAAATAGTTGAATCATTCTCCCCATCTCCACATTCTCAGTATCGGGGGCAAACAAAGTAAAAAGAATTATTTCCTTGCAAAGAAGCAACCTTCAAGAATCCATAATTCAGCTTGGAAAATTAAATCATTCAAGTATTTGTTTTTGTTTACCAGCTTTGGAATTGTTTGCCTCGTGTGTCTCAGTGTGCTGCAAGCTAGCTAGCTAACATTGCTTATTATGATTGACATCCCAACATTCCTTCTCTGACTCCCGGGCCTGTGGGGATGTGGATTAGGGAGCAATTTACTGAATGTTGTTTCTGTGTGGAGTTTGTACGTTCTCCCCGTGATTGTGTGAGTTTCTTCTGGGTACTCCAGTTTCCTCCCACAGACCAAAACCATGCACAGTAGGCTGATTGGCTGTTCAAATGGCACCTAGATGTGAGTGTGAATGGTTGTGTGAGTGTTGGCCCCGTGATGACCCGGCGAGCCGTCAAGGGTGTACCCCGCCCTCTACCAGAATTGACTGAGATGGGCGCCAGCCTCCCTGCGACCCTAATTAGGATTAAGCGGTTTAGGAAATAAATGAATGGATCAGTGAATATTATATATTGAACTTTAATTAGTTCCAAAAGGTTTGGGAACCCTGGAGCTGGTGCAGTGCTGTGCAAAGTGTATTTTGTTATAATTTACAGGTGAAAGTAGAAGCATTGAGGTTGTGATATTAAATGACAAGCTTGAATTTATACCCATTAAATGCAAAGTCAGAATCAAAGCAACATTCATTCTTTTGGTTCTTTGCTACTTTCTGTGGCTCGTGTATGCAAACCAAAGACAAACAAATAAACAAACAAACAAATAAATGAATGAATAAATACAGGCTGACAGGCAGGCTGTGAAAATGTTTTTATTACTTCCATCAAGGAGGTCATGTTTTACCGGTTTTGTGTGTTTGTTGTTTGCAGTATCATGCAATATGTTCTGAATAGACATTTGAAATCTCTACCAGAGGCAGAGATTTTGGAGATGATGTGGTTCAAATTCTGGATCCTGGAATTTATTAAACGATTATTCCACATGGTGAGATTTTTTTGGTCATTTTTGGTTCATATAGTGGATTGCTTGGCTTGACTGAGGTTTGCACTCTCATGGAGCTCTTGTGTCTGTCTCTTTCCTTAATTTTTTTACACTCAGATTCTCTTGTACATGGATTTCGAAAGAATACATAATAGACAATATATAAAGATAGATAATGTTGCTTAATTACTTCACACTGCTTGGACTGTGACCACTTAATTACTGATGTTTGCTCCGCCCAGCATTGCGTTTGATCAATTGTGCCAGGTATCAAATCTAACTAAGAGTCTGACAACGTATTGATGCATCTTTCGACAATATTTCAACGCAAAAAGTCTCTCAATTATTACATTTTGCCCAAACAGTTTATTTACCGAACCAAAGAATATCTAAAAGTACTGTGACCACAGAAGCTGCAGATGCTTTTCTGCCTCTGAACTTCAGCTCTGGATTTATTTAAAGATGGCCCAGAGATGATGCGCTAGTCTGCGGTAGGTCTCGCTGTTTATTTGCCCTTCATGGACTCAGACTATTTTTGGGCTGACTTCACAGGGCAATAATTGCTCTCATTTCACCGGTCGGTAAGGGAACAGGAGGAAATGAACAATTACTGCCGTGTTTGTTTGAGGGTGAAGTGGAATTGGCGTCTCTGCGGGTGAACATGTGCGTTCTCCTCTGCACACGCAGTTTGTGGTTAATAAAATGACATCTTCAGCTGTAAGTATGCAGTAATGGGTGTTGCTATTTGTCCAGGAATTAATTTCCCAGCATTTAAGGTTTAACAAAGTCTGAGTGCACTACTGGGAAGTGTTGCAGCTTCAGCACTAATACCTCATCATGGTTTGTTAGTGTTACAGCTAAAATATCACACTTTTATTTATCACAGGGAAATAACTGAGACGAGAAAAGCTAACATTATGTGTTAAAATGTAAATGTGCCATTTTTAAAGTGGACTTGTGGTGAATGAGTGTTACTCGCTATTTAATACGATCACATATAACAGCTTCGGTTCCTTTCGGCAACATCAGTCTGTGCCCGTTTTCGAAGTGCGTGCGAGTGTTACGATTCTAGGCGTGCTCAGAGACATGTTGCCTTTCTGATTGGCTGTTTCAGCCTGGCAGTGACAAGAACTCATTAGCTCTTAGTGTCAAAACGTTATCTGCATAAGCCATGCTGGATTCACCATCACGCTCATCTCTGGCAGCGTTCTCGTCCTCAGAGTCATTAGAATGTAACGTCTCACCGTTTCCACAGGAGACTCCTCCTTCTCTGGTTCAAACAGGTCACTATTAACACAGCACTATCCACATGGCATGATGCATTGTTTTTTAGCCTCAGATAGCGAACCAATCAGATTGCGCCATTCCCATGTAGTATATACTAAATACCTTCTATTCATTCTGCAACATTATGTTCTTATGCCGTGGAATATTCCAGAAATAACTTGATGTTATGACTTCTCATCAGCCAATCAGAAGTGAGTATTCAACAGTGCTGTAGTGTAAACCTGTGAATATAAACCCAACTTTAAACCATAACTAAACCCAGACCGTAGCCCCAAAAATTCCTACCGCAAATTATGAAACACAACCAAACTCTAACCCTGAAAACAAATGAGACACAACAATAAGTCCTTGACCCTAAACCTAAATACAACCCCTTTAACCTCTGGCATCTAACCTTTGGACAACACTTGGACAATGCTTAGCAGCCAGTGCTAATCCTACCCTGTTATTTTCACTTCGAGTAAACATATGAATGAATTTGTGTAAGTGTTTATTTACTTACTTGACAAATTAGGTGTAGAGTGAAACATATCGAGTGTCTCTTGAAGGAACAGCTGTCCAACAAGGGTGCGTGTGTGTGTGTGTGTGTGTGTGTGTGTGTGTGTGTGTGTGTTTGTGTTCATGCTGAAGCAAAAGGAAATCACATTCCCACCATAAACCTGTGAACAGTACCGTCTTTCTCCCTCAAATACCCTGTGTATGTGTGTGTGTGTGTGTGTGTGTGTGTGTGTGTGTGTGTGTGTGTGTGTGTGTGTGTGTGTGTGTGAAATCCTGTGTCCTGGCATAACATGTGAGTTGAAGTGAAAAGGCTTTACCAGTAAGGTAGGATTTCACCAAAACATTTAGACAATCTCAGAAAGTCCTCCGACACACACACACACACACACACACACACACACATCAAAAAGAAGTCAATATTTACCCTCATTTACCGTCAGCAGGTCGGCAAATGCACCGTATTTCCATTTCAAACCAAGCTCTGACTGTGAACGCTTGGTGTGTCAGCTCTAATTTCCATGACAGGTATAATTTAGTGGTTTAGGGATAAGTGTGTTGGGTTTTAGGATTTAGGGTTAAGGAGGGTAGCAACTCCATAAATCCATAAATGCTGATAAACTTTAAAAAAAAATAATAATAATAATTAATAATTAATAATTTTTAAAAAAAGTTGCTATTCTACAGATCTCGGCTGATATTCCGTTGAATTGCTTGCCTTAAACGTAGAGGTGTTTTAATTGACCTATGAGTTATTATAGGAACTAGTGTTCAAAGATGGGAACAGCAACCAGTACATTCCTTCCTTCATTCATTCATTCATTCATTCATTCATTCATTCATTCATATGAAGAGCCGCTTAATCTTAGTAGGATCACAGGGAGGCAGGCACCTATCTCAGTCGACACTAGGCAAAGGTGGGGTATACCCTGAACAGACCATTGCAGGGTAAGTACAATAGAGCCTAATAACTGCCCACTGTGGTCAAGTATATTCCTATGCAGTCTGTACCCATTTCCAAATGGGTGGGACTTGCTCTAAATGGACTATATACAGGATAGGTTAGGGATAAAGGCAGAGGAAGAGAAGACAGAATCCTCAAATAAAATGTGCTATCGCATGTTAACATGCTAGCATACTATAACCTGGAGCTAGACCCACCCATTTGGAGTTAGCCCCACATACTGCTTGCCTGAAGCTGGCTTCAGGGTCACTGGGGCAAGAATCATGTTGGGGGAAAACGAAAGAAAGAAAAAAAACATCTAAAAAACATCAGAACATGCATCAAATTGCGGCCGGTGATGAGAAACGATTTTTTTTTATCCAGCCTAAGGGAAAAGAAAGTACATTGATGGGAAAATATGCTTAATTAGAACATTCAGGTCATCAGCTGACTCCACATAATGTTGCTGAGCCTCGACCTGACTTATTATGTGCTGTAATCAAGGATAAATGTGCCCCAACAAAATATTAGAGTACACAAGGGTTTTTGTTTGTTTGTTTGTTTGTTTTGGCAGGGCTGTGAATATTTTAGCTTTTTGTTTATACCAAAAATATTTATGCAACTTAAAACAAATCTTTTAGAAACCGCTCTCCACCGTGGATCAATCTGAGAACACCCTTCATGTGTTCAAGATAAAGAAAAACATCACTTTTCTTGTTTGTTTTGCTTTTTTTTGTTGAAAAACACTCATAATCCTGTGAATACTATGCGATATTCACACTTCCAAGGTAACACATAGCTACTGTTTATGTATTAGTTATTTATATATGATTTCACGTATGAATTAACCAAAAGCAACACGGACGGCATCAATATCCGTGGACGTCTCTGGCGAGTTGGCGCTCAGTGGGCAATCTGCAACATAAATATGTATAAATCTTAATGATGGATTAGGGCTCGTCATAATATCCATCATGTTGAGTAGGAAAAGTTGCATAAAGCTCTCATTCAGGCTGATTAACACATTAGCTCAGTGAGAACTGCTGCTGGAGGCCCAGAGTTTTTCCACTGAAGAGAGTTCAAAAGCAGCGTGTCTCAGATCTCCTGCCGCCTCTCGGTGGCAAATCACAATGTTTACATTTGTCGACAGTTAGAACTGCTGTTCCTGTCAATGAGATCCTGTAATCGCTGAGCAATATCGACACCAGCCTGTAACTTCATGTGCAGCCAAAGGGAAACAGTTTTAAGCTTTTATAGCTGCGTATCGCAGTTCGATGCTTTATATACATGCTTGCTAAATTATCTTCTATCATTTCCTTTTAGCTTAGCATTTCACAAGGAGAAGTGATGTTACCATGGGCCGGCCCTATAAGAAAACCCCTTCCAAAAAGTTACAGATGGAACTACCCAGCGATATAAAGATGGTTATTAAGATGTTTCACCACCACAAGTCATCAGAAGAGCTTCCATGTGCTGTGCTTGGCATTGACTCTACAAGTCCATGGAACTGTACTGGGAGGATGAGAATCATCTTCCAAAAGAGTTTCTCTCAGCTGGGGTTGAGATGATGGTAGAGAACATTAATTCCAACAGTATTTACTTGTGATATTATGAGTGTAAAGGTCACTTTCTTTGCTTTTATCATACCATTTAGTTTATCCTCAGGTCCCGTGAATGAAGATGGACTCATCCCATAAGAGACCACGCCCGTAGTTTTTCACACCTCATTTTACAACTCTTGTGTCGCACATCCTCCACACCCTGCCCTGCTCTCAGCCACTCTTTGCCCCCCATCAAGCCTCTCCCTACCCCTGTTTAACCCCCTCCCTTCCCAAAGCCTTAGCCCCTCTCTACTTGTCCTCTCAGGTCCTTCCTGCCCCCCGCTCAGCCCCCCGCTGCCTCTCCTTCCCCAAAACCTCAACCCTTCCCTGCTTACTCTCTCAGCCCCTCCCTGCCCCCTTCCCAGCCCCTTCCTGCCCTTACCTGCTCAACCTCTCAGCCCACTCCCTGCCTTCCCTGCCCAAACTCTCAGTCCCTCGCTGACCCTTCCTGCCCCCCTCTCAGCCCTTTCCTTCTCACCCTCTCAGCCCCTCCCTGCCCCTTCCTGCCCAAACTCTCAGCCACTTTTAGGCATTTTTCAAGAGTATTCTCTGGGTGGAGTTAAAGCTGGAGGTGAAGTTACACGGTAAACTGCACCTGCAAAAGCATTTTGAATGGATTGAACTACACTTTTCAAAATAACACCTTTAAAATACATCTGACACACAGTTTGTCATGGGAATCTTAAAAAGCATAAACTTGTGACTATTTAGGCAAACTTGTGCTTTTAATATGAGCATTAAATATCATGATATATTTAAATATATTGTAAAATGGACCATCAGCCCACTGCTATTTAATAAATCACAGGTTATTGAATGATGGAATAAATCAGTTCTGCACCACAGTATTGGGAAAACAAGACAGAACCCCACGTGCCGCTGGTCACATGACTAGTTCATTGAACATGCATAGCTATTTTTAAGCTAAATGATGGTAGGAAATGTTTACACCCTGATTGAGACCTCGGTTCTCTCCCTGTTTATCCGGTCACGTGAGCTGGATTTTTTTATAATTTTTTTTTTATGATGGAACATTTCACTCCTCCTGCGTCATCGTTTCACTATCACTGGCCATCTGGCGCGGCTTAGCGCTTAGCATGGGCTAAGGTCCAGCTGACACGGAGAAACTCAATACTCAATACTCTATACATACATTCCCATCAGAGAGCACCCTCACACACGAGCACGCACATACACACATGCATGCATGTAGAACGGCATTCACAGGCATGGAGAATGTCCGTCCCGGTAATAACACACTACTTAAAGCAGCACTTCAAAAATAATCCCCCAGTGCTCGCTAACCAGCTTATCACACATCTGCTCCAGCTGTTTTCGGGTCGGTTATTTGTGTGTAAACTGATCTACCGAGTGCCTTGGTCATGCAATATGTCAGACGATTCACGACCGTCACATCTTCATATGAAGCTTAATAACAATCTTTATAACAACTTTATTACACCACTTTAATACAATCGGGTCTGCTGGACATTACAGCAAAACACAAAGCACGTGGTCACGATACGCTGAGAAAGCGAGAGAGAGAGAGAGAGAGAGGGGGAGCGAGAGATAGAGAGAGGAAGGGAGAGAGAGAGAGAGGGAGAGAGAGATAGAGAGGAAGGGAGAGAGAGAATGAGTAATGGACTGAGAAAATGTGTGGTACTGAAAGAGATGTATTTCAAGAAAGATTGATAGGTAGAGGGGAAGTTTTTGAGAAAGAGAGAGAGAGAAAGAAAGAGAGAGAGAAAGAGAGAGAGAGGGAGGGAGGGAGGGAGGAAGAGAGGGGGAAGAAAGAGGAAGAGAAGGGGGGGGAGAGGAAGAGAGAGAGAGAGTAAAAGATTGATGGACTGAGAAAATAAGTGGTACTGAAAGAGATATATTTCAAGAAAGATTGATAGGTAGAGGGGGAGTTTTAGAGAGAGAGAGAGAGAGAGAGAGAGAGAGAAATTCTGAGAAAGAGATTTACAACTGTTTATTCATTCATTCAAATCGATTCATTAAAAGATGGATCGTGAGAAAGAGATTGAAAGACAGAGCAAGAGAGAGAGCAGCCGGAAGTGAGCAAAAGATGGACAGAGCTTGAGACGGAAAAAGAGACTTTAAGATAGACAGATTGAGTGATGATGTACAATAGATATTGAAGGAAAGATTGAAAGAATGATAAGGGAGGAAAGACTGAAGGTGTTGCACTTCATACAGAAGAATGAGGGAAGGTGAAATAAAGGGATTCTTAAAAAAGAGAGAGGAGTGATTAAAGGAATGAGAGGGAAAGACAGATGGAAAGAGGACAGGATTAAGGATCAAAAGTGATGTTGAACAGAACCAAAAGAAAAAAAAATTAACGAAAGATTGAAAAGAGAAATGGATGGAATGGAAACGACAGACAGAGAAAGAGAGTGAAAGAGAGTGATAAGGAGGGAAAGAGAAAGGGATGATGGAGAGAGAGAGAAAGAGCGGTTTGAGAAGAGATGATGAGAGTGAGGGACTGAAGGACTCTTGAGAGAGAGTAAGAAATACAATAAAGGAGGTAAGAGATGGAGGGCTAGATGAATGAAAAGACAGGAGGAGAGAGAAAGAGAGAGAGAGAGAGAGAGAGAGAACAGGTGTGGAGTGTGTAGACCTCGAGTGAGAGATGTAGGGATGTAAGGAGAGTGTGTGTGTGTGTGTGTGTGTGTGTGTGTGTGTGTGTGTGTGTGAGAACTCACAGGTACGAGGTGAGAGGGCTTAGATCCTCAGGGACGGATGATAGTCCAAGTTCAGAGCAGTCGGTGATCAGCAGCGCTCCTTCCTGTTGACACGAGCACACGGAGGGACACACACCCGCGCCCACAGCTGCACCCACGCTGCCCACCACACACACCAACAGCAGCTCCCGCAACATGAGTGTGTGTGTGTGTGTGTGTGTTGATGTGTCTGTGAATCTGCAGCAGTGTATGATTGTAGATATATATGTTATCAAGGCTAAGTGAGTGTATGTGTGTGTGTGTGTGTGTGTGTGTGTGTGTGTGTGTGTGTGTGTGTGGGTGGGTGGGTGGGTGGTTGTGTGTGTGTGTTATAAGGCAGTGGACTGTGTACAGCCCCAGGCAGATTGTGTGAGGTCCAAGCTGATCTCTACGT
>JAOUQZ010000017.1:2327264-2329404 GCA_028564935.1 Neosilurus hyrtlii | reverse complement strand
TGGTATCTACTGACCCAGTACCATCTCTCCAAAACCAGAACCAATCAACAATCTTAAACATCAGTTTCATCCCCAGCGCCACAAAATTAGGAAAGTTTGACTATATTTATTACAGAAGCAGTTTGGCTGTAGACCAGTGATATTGTTATGTTACTGAAAACCTGGAAATGGAGGTTGTGTATTTGTCAGTGTGATTTTTATTTTGTTTGTTTTTTTGGCCGCTTGTTAGCAACTTTAGGCAAAAAATTCCGAATGGCTTCTGATAATTTTTTGGAGGGGTGGAGAACGGCCCAAATATCACTCCGTTTGATTTTGGTGGTGACCTGGATCATAATGTGGATCTGGGAATTTTTTTCAAGATTCTTTAATATTGTGGAGTAGAGGCAGTTTTACTCATCACTCACTCAATTGCTGAATGGCTTAATCCTACTACTAGGGTCGCGGGAAGGATGAAGCCTATCTCAGCCAGCAATGGGTAAACTTTCTCAGTCGGCAAAGGGCAGTTTTAACTTTCTTTTTATTTAACTCCATCAGTAAAGTCAACAATATTTCCACAAAGTTTGGCCAGGATCCACATAGTGTTCCTGATCATCAGTACACAACTGATGTTATTTTATTGATGTTGCATCACACGGTGGTGAATTTTAGGAGCAAAGAATAAAAAATAAAAGAAGCTCACCATGGTCATAACTGTGAAAATAATATTTAGCAGAAATAAAAATAAGGAGGGAGGTGAGCTACCTTGGCGGTGGTTTGCACTCCCTGTGTGTTTCTAGTTAGTTATGGTATTAGTGCTTCAATATCTTCTATATATTTGCTTAAAATGTATAATATTACAGTTTATAGTGATATTATAATAAAAGTTTTTATTTATGAACAGTTTATTCATTCATTCCTGTGAAGTATTATTGTATTGTGTTCATTTGTCCCACAGATCCACTATTTGCAGGAACTGCATCCTCAGGATCCATCAGATGGAGGAATGGACCTGGATGTGATAGACGAGTATCTGAAGGAACAGACCAGACAAAACCTTCAGATGCGGACGGAGGAGGAACGTCTCATCGCAGGTGAGAAGGAAGAGCAAGAACGAAAACATACAGGTGTGAAGAAGGTACAGACTAGAGGTGTAAACACGTGGTGTGATCTGATTCAGATTCTTTGGGTAATAATTTAGATCTGATATCGATCTTGCTAAATATGGTCTTGGTTTCAAACAAGAATTGGTAAAATAAATGTTCATGTTCTGGTTCTATTTTAAAATGTTCTGTTTAAAAGAGCATTGGAATAATTGAGCCCTTTAGAACAAGAGGGTCCTAACTCCATCTTTCAAAGTTATGAGAAAGTTATAAGGAATCATACGCAGACATAAGCGTGTGTTATGTGTAGATGTGCTGAGTTTTACTTCAATCTGAAGTTAAACTGAAAGTAGTTTATATCTGATTTGTTAGTTTAATAGCCGTACACTGATATTTTTGCCGTTATCTTGCCTTATGACCCATTCTTGTGATTTTACGTAAGAGTGAAATAGACTCCAAACTCCGATCTTTCTTTAGCAGACTCCATGTAAGTAAAAGGTAAGTATTTTCATGTGTAACAGGAGAGCTTGGAAGGCTTTCCTTTCCTTTAATGAATGAACGTTGCAATACTGCAGTGGGATATTTGACCATTTGATTCACTTAAATATGGCATTCCATTAAGATGGACTTAACCTTCATGGATGAAATGCCCTTGAGCAAGGCACCTAGCCCCCAACTGCTCTCCGACCGCGCCAATGTGTGTGGCTGCTCACTGCTCTGACTATGTGTGTGTACAATGTTTACGTGTGTGTGTGTTCACTTTGGATGGGTTAAATGCAGAGGCAATCATTTCCCTTGTGGGACAGTGTAGCAAAATCAAAAATTTCAGGTAAAGACATTTTAGGATACTTTAGGGATTTGTGGGGAATATTCATTCATTTATTTATTGTTAATTAGGGTCACAGGGAGGCTGGCGCCCATCTCAGCCTACTCTGGGCGAAGGCAGGGTACATCCTGGACATCCGTCACAGGGCCAGCACACACAACCATTCACACTCACACCTAGGGGCGATTTGTAACAGCCAATTAGCCTACTGTGCATGTTTTTGGACTGTGGGAGG
>JAOUQZ010000017.1:2312264-2324764 GCA_028564935.1 Neosilurus hyrtlii | reverse complement strand
CTCATGTAATTCACAGCAGCTCTGAGTCTAGCTCCACCCACTGCATAATTATGCATTTATTCATTCATTTTCTAAGCTGCTTAATCCTAATTAGGGTCGCAGGGAGTCTGCCCATCTCAGCCGACTCTGGGTGAGGGCGGCCATTAGACCTTTAGACTATACCATTGCAGGGACAATACACACACAACCATTCACACTTACACTCACACCTAGGGTGATTTGTTACAGCCAGTCAGCCTACTGTGCATGTTTTTGGACTGTTGGAGGAAACAGGATTACCCAGAGGAAACCCGCGCGTGCATGGGGAGAACATGCAAACTCCACACAAAAACGTTGCTGCGAAGAGGACGTGCTAACCACTGCGCCACCATGCCGCCACTGCATAATTATGAGAAATGCTAAAAGGTTAGCAAGGGGCTGGTTTGGGGGAGGAGCCAAGGAGCTGTGAGTGATGGGTTTCAATTAGCGTATGTTTGAAAATGAGCTTGACTCCCACTCGAGTGTCTGATAAAACACTAATTTAAAGTAAAGACTTATTTCATCGGATCTTATTTAATAAACAGGAATGCAGCATGAATCTGACGATCGATAATATATAACATTCATTTATAACTTTTATTCTTACTGGATCAGAGCTAGGAGGAAAGAGAATATTTTATTTGGTTAAATAACCAGGTGCTTAGGTTTCCTTCCACAGACCAAAGACGTGCACATCAGGCTAACAGGCTGTTTCTAATTGCCCTTAGGTGTACCTCGCCTTTGCCCCAGTGTCGTCTGAGATAGACCCTAATAGGATTAAGCAGTTCGGCAAATGAATGAATCAATAAACATTATGAATGATGGATGGATGGATGGATGAATGGATGGATCGATACTTTATTAATCCCAGAGGGAAAGTCACAGTTTACAGCAGTATATTAAGCTCAAGACCAACTTCAGCCCAGAAGAAATTGGAACAGTGTTTACTTTTAGTACAAGTATAGTGTGTGTGTGTGTGTGTGTGTGTGTGTGTGTGTGCATATGTATGTGTGTGAACATGTGTGTGCGCCCACGTCTGTTTTTGTGCTTTGCATGTACAATATGTCTATGCACGCGTGTGCATGTGTGTGTGTTTTTTTGTGTTTTTGTTTTTGTGTTTTGCTTGTAGTGTGTGTGTGTGTGTGTGTGTGTGTGTGTGTGTGTGTGTGTGTGTGTGTTGGCTCTGCGGCGGTCCAGCGAGCTGTTCAGGTGGTACCCCACCTTCACCCAATGTCAGCTACTTGGATCTCCTTGGGATCCTAGAAGGGTTAAGCAGTTTGAATTTTGATTCATTGAAAAGGAAACCACAGTACGGATGTATACAGTCCTTGACCCTCACTAGATGGCTCTGTACTGGGGATCTGGAGGTTATATTAAAACAACATTGTGCATAAAAGTTTTGTGCATGTTCCTAATAAACAGTGGGGTTTAACATTGTTACATTGTTCAGATGATGTTTTGTGCAACGTGTGTAATGATGCAAAATGTTGTTTGTTAACTGGGATGCTATAAAACCCAAGTAAAAAGATATATGACTGAACCATATCTGAAACACATGGGAAGGAATATAAACAACAGAAAATAGAAAGTAATTACATCTTATCAAGATAAGGATTATGGGTGAATTCAATTAAGAACGCCTACACTTGAATGTAATGTCAAATGTGGCAGGGAAAAAAATGCACATTTTTGATAGATTTTGCAGATTCCTTTTATCTTGATTCTTATAATTCATTGCTTGAAGCAGTTTACTTTGTCAAATTGCAAATCTTGTATAATAACAGAGTGAATCATTCATATACCAAAAATTAGCAACTGATTAGCATGGAAAGCTAAAATTTACCATAGAAATGTACAATATTTGCTCTAAAAATAGGTAAATGTACAATATGTACTTGTCTGTCATTCTTTCACCCCTTTTTCCAGATACGGCTGATTGGAGTTTACACTGCACATTACGTAATTTAGAGTGACAGGATATCTTTTAAATAAAACTGGTATGCTAAACATGATGTGGATGTTCTCTGGCAGGCTTCTGGTTTAAGGAGTGGCTGCTGTGACGTGCCGTAGGTGTCTCATTTAGGAACGCAACCCTCCTCGTAATGCGTGTTGGGCCGCATGCCTGATGAAGTCTCTCATTATTGTTTTCTTTTGTGTTTTGTGTCTTTCTTGTCAGTCTCATCGCTTCATTGAAAATATGACGTGGAAATTTACATTAAGTTAATGCACTGTATCTTTGTACCCTTGCATATCTCCACCCAGTTCCCGTCTAAATATAATGCCTATTGTGATAATGAGACTTACACTCGCACACATGGACACACTAGCAAAACAGTCTGACAGCACATGCAAATAATGAATTAATTCATTCGATTGTTTTTTTTTTTTTTTTTTTTTTAAAGAGGCAATCAGTTCTTTGATCGCGGTTGAAATTTTATTCAGGGTCACATTGCAGAAATGTCTCATATTTAATATCTTACACTATGAAATGTGTACTAGATTACTCACTTATTTGCTGAACCGCATAATCCTTCTAGAGTCAAAGGCTGGAGCCTATCTGAGCCAACACTGCAACACCCTGAACAGCTCACCAGACCATCTCAGGGCCAGCATGCACACAATCATTCACACTCACACCTAGGGGCAATTTGGAACAGCCAGTTAACTTAATTTGCATGTCTTTGGGCTGTCGGTGGAAACCAGAGTACACGGAGGAAACCCATGCAAACATGGAAATAACAAAAATCCACACACAAATGCCCTTGACAAGCCTGGGGCTTGAACCCAGGACCTTCTTGCTGGGAGGCAGCTGTGCTAACCAGTGTGCCACCATGCTACCCATGTGCCAGATTACCTGACAAATAAATAAATAAATGTATCTTAGTTTCCAAGACAGCTTAAGTAACATGGGAACTTCTGAATTGCATTATATGATACTGTATCATCAATACAGCTGTTCAGACTTCAGAATCAGAACTAGAATCTTTATTTACCAAGTTTGTGAACACAAACAAGGAATCTGACTTTGTTTTAAATCGCTCACTGTACAGAGAAGCATTTGTGTAGGTTTTTCCAAAGATTTGGGCAAACTGAATGTTATCATGCTTACACACAGACAGACAGACAGATAGATTTTTTCAAGGCAGCAGGCAACATATTACAACCAAACACACTACATACTAACTAGACACAATTATCCATAAGTCTATACATTAAGACTGTAAGAAGTACAATTTAAATTTGATTACACTTTTGTTTATTGACAAAAGAGTAGCTTGTAACTTGATCAAATGTTTTTACTGCTACAAGCAGGCTAAACTGGCTACCAGTTTTACAAGTAGTCTGAAAAAAAATAATGTTGGATGTGGCTTGTTATCAAGAAGTAAAAGTGTGTTTACATAGTGAACACATAGTAAATACATAGTTCGTATCTCGTGAGATAAGGCAGCACAATATAAGAGAGTTAAAAAGAATTTCATCAAATCAACCAGTGTGGCCAAAGGTTGACTATGTAGAAGACTTTCTGAAGCACATTATCAGGAGATAAACACTTAGATTTAAAAAAACCCACTACACATCAATATCCTTATAGCTAGAGAAGATTACATATTAATCAACATCATTATTTATGATATAATCATGTCAGATTTAGCCAGTCTGTCCCAGAGCAAGCTGATTTTTAAGATAGATCCGTAAAACAGCAATAAAAGAGCATGATTGCATGACATTAATCTAAAATTACTTTCGTGGTATGTAAGTAAACATCAAGTTGGCAGTCCTGATCTTTTTTTCTCAGTGAGTTTTAAATCATATAATGGAATATACATATATAAATGAATAAGCATTAATCATATGTAAATAATATGTAAATTAACATATAATAATAATAGCCCTGTGATGGCCTGGCGAGCTGTCCAGGGTGTACCCTGCCCTCGCGGAGAGTCGGCTGAGATAGGTGCCAGCCTCCCTGCATCCCTAATTAGAATTAAGCGGTTCAGAAAATGAACGAATGGCATATAATGATATATATACATATGATCATTATATGATATATATCATAATACATCTCAGCAATTCACTCCATTTATGAAAATCCTATTGTTCAATCACTTCTAAGCCTATTTGAGATTTGATGGACCAATACAGGGGCGGCATGGTGGCGTAGTGGTTATCATATTCACCTCACAGCAAAAAGGTCCTGGGTTCAAGTCCTGGGCTTGGCAAGTACATTTTTGTGTGGGCTTGCATGCTGTCTCCCTGCTTAGTTTCCTCCGGGTACTCCAGTTTCCTTCCGTAGTCTAAAGACATGCTCATTAGTCTAACTGGCTTTTCCGAATTGCCCCGAAGTGTGAGTGTGTATGGTTGTGTGTTAGTTTGCCTGTGGTGGTCTGGTGAGCTGTTCATGATCTACAGCACCTTCGCATAGAGTCGGCTACGACAGACTCCAGCTTCCCGCAACTCTAGTAGGATTAAGCTGTTTGGCAAATGACTGAATGAATAAATGTTCGTTTGAATATTTAATTATATTTTCACAGCTTAAAAAAATCACACTTAACTAAATTGTTGCAATAGTAAAATTGACTCTTTTTACTAAAATGTTTGACATGTTAAAATATTGTCTCAGTATTCTTATGTCACATATCTGTATGAAACATGAATGTCTGACAAGTCTGTGGGCTGGTTTAGGAATGACTGAAATAGTAGCTCTCAGTGTGTATTTCTGATGTTTGTTTGCTTTTTTTTTTTTTCCTTTCCCTGATATGATGAATGTTGGGGGGCACAGTAGTGTAGTGGTTAGCATGTCCTCCTCACAGCACAGAGAACATCCGTTCTGTCCCTGCTTGCATGGGTTTCCTCTGAGTACTCCAGTTTCCTCCCATAAGACATGCATATTAGGCCAATGGGGTGCTCCAAATTGCCCCTAGGTGAGCGTGTGAATGGTTGTGTGTGTGTGTGTGTGTGTTAGCCCTGTGATGGTCTGGTGAACTGTTCAGGGAGTACCCTGTCTTCGCTCCATGTTGGCTGTGAAATGCTTTCTTGGCACAGAACATGTATCCCCGCGTGGTCTACGGCACACTTAGCATCATCATGTTTTTACTTAATTTGGTTCTTGTGACATGGAAATCAGATTTATAAAATTACCTCCATATGAATATCTAGTATAAATAACAAACAATCCTGTGCTAAATTTGACAAATCTGACTTTTTACATGACCACGTGCATATTTTATATGGCCCCTGTGACCTTGAAATTAGGTTAAGGTGACCCGGTTTCTATAAATTTGAACAAAAAATGCACCCTCTAGAGTGTTAGTGGGAATTTTTGATGAATTGACTTCTTTGACCTTGAAAAATAGGTCAAGGTGACCCAGTTTCGATAGGCTGGTTGGGCTTGCCATAGGGAGCATTTAACAATAATATAAAATAAATCCATGAAGGACTGGCACTGCTAGAGTGTTCACAAGAAGTGTCTGTGGCGGCAGTGGATGAGGCGGCGGTGGAGAGCCTGTGTAAACATAGCATTCCTTACACTTCGCAGGGGATACATTTATAGAGTACACGTTTTTGACTTGTTAACCAGGTCATGATGAGTTCATTTGAGTCAGTGAGTCTGGTGAGTTTTAAGTAGGTTTTGAGACAGAAGTTTTGCAAGTCACAATTATTTTTGTTTGTTTTCAAAATGTAGTCACTGTGAATTGATATTTGCAAGGAAAAAAATAATAAAAAAAAAATAGTTTGTTGAAGCAGTTATGACTTTTCAAAAGTCAACTAAATATTTCATTAGGTCAGGGGTACTTAAACTTTTGCATGCACCTGCACCTGCACCTTGCACAATAATGTTGTTGCACTGTGGACAATAATTAGTGTCATATGCAAAAAAAAAGAATAATAATAATAATGCTTCTGTAGTCATATTAGTATTCTGTTGTACATCTAACACTGTGATGTAAACTAGAACATAAAAACTTTATGGTTGAATAAAAGCATATTTGTTAGAAATATAATTTGCACCTCTTTTCAGGAATACAGTTAAACCCAGAGCAGCTTTATGCACAGTGTGGCTTCAGGTCACTCGCTGAGTGTCTGTCTGTCTTTTTCCAGGAGCCAACGGAGCTTTGTGGTAAAAAGATGGAAGGATGTCCGGGTGGGGGATTTTGTCCAAGTGCTCTCAAATGAGATCGTCCCAGCGGACATATTGCTGCTGCACACGTCCAACCCTAATGGGGTATGCTACATGGAGACGGCCAATCTGGATGGCGAGACCAACCTGAAGCAGAGGAAAGTGGTGCCAGGTTTTTCCACTGTGGTGAGAATCCTAAAGCCTTCCAAGAAAAAGCTATTGCAGGGCAAACATTATTGTTTATGTACTTACAAAATGGCTTTACTTAATTTTCTCAATTAGTAGAATACATTACCTGAAACTAGAATGTCTTTCCCGTAGTCCATGAGTATGCACTGCAAATTATTTGGTTCTTACCAAGATAAAAAAAAACCTTAGATTTAGAAGTGTTTGATAATTTATCTTATTTTAAGTGTTAATTTATTATTTTAAGTGTTCAACTTTACACTATAGTCTCATTTCTAGACTGAATTATCATAATTCAAGAAATCTTGTCAAGTGAAATTATCTTGCTGCATGGACAGATAATTTCACATGACAAGATTTCTTGAATTATGAATGTATAATATATAATATTTATATAGTGTAAATTGGAACACTTAAAATAAGAAATTAACTTTTGAAACAAGATAAATTATCCAACACTTCTAAATCTAAAGTATTAGTCAAATGATTTGCAGTGTACAGGCTATACCTGATCTTCTGCAAGCACATGACAGTAACCATGACATTCATGGTTATTTTAACCCTATTATTGCTTATTACTCAGCTTTTCGTATGAAACTGTCATAACTCACTAATTACTATCAATTATTTAGTCATGAATGGTATGCCTTTATTTACCTTTACTGGAAATAATACCTAAGATTCCCAAACATGTTCAATATTACATTCAAACAATCAACAGTTTCCATACGGTGTACTTATTTTTCCATTTGACTCTACTAATTATAGTTGCAGGGAGGCTGGAGCCTATCTCAGCAGGGTACACCCCGAACAGCATGCCAGGCCATTGCAGGGCCAACACATACAACCATTCACACTCTCACACCTAGAGGCGATTTGGAACAGCCAACCAGCCTACTGTGCATGAGTTTGGACTGTAGGAGGAAACCGGAGTACCCAGATGAAACCCACGCAATCATGGGGAGAGTATGCAAACTCCACACAGAAACACCCCAAGCATGGCAATCGAACTCGGGACCTTCTTGCTGTGAGGCGAACATGCTACCCACTGTGCCACCATGCCACCTGAATGCATATATACATGCATATATTTATATAGATGGATAGAGATCATGGTTGCTGGGGTCCGTTCCGACATGGTAATGTGGTCTTCCTCTACCAAGTCTGGGAACTCTTGGGAAGAAAATGTCCAGTCAGCCCTTGAAAATACCAGGGTTGGCTGAAAGGCCCATAGGTTGTTCATGATGCAGTTTAACCAAATGGGGTTTATTTTTCAACATAATCCTGCTGTAAGAGGGTGCAGAGCCTATGCGCTTAGGACTTTGTATTTTTTTGTACCATCCTATCCATGCTTGGACTGGTAAGAAAGGAGACACAGATGGCTGGTTGTGGAGATGCTTGCAACAGCGAAAAGATCCTCGGCATGGATTTGGAATAAAACATATACCATTCTGACAGGCAAAGCATTTTAGATGCAGCCAGCAGTGGCACCTGCTATGGGTGTTGCTATCCCGTCACCAATCAAGTGACAATCAAGATAATAGGGCCAAAATGCTGTCTGTGGACATTGGCACTGTATGTTTTTTAGATAGATAATTAGATGGATAGATGGATGGATGGATAGGTGACTGACACAGTAGCGTAGTGTTTAGCATGTCCGCCTCACAGTAAGAAGCTCCTTGGTTCAAGCCCCATGCTCAGCAAAAGTGTTTCTGTGTGGAGTTTGCAAGTTCTCTCTGTGTTTGCTTGGGTTTTCTCCAGGTACGCCGGTTTCCTCCCACAGTCCAAAAGCATGCACATTAGGCTAATTGGGTATTCCAATTTGCCTCTAAGTGTGAGTGTGGATGTGTGTGTGTGTGTATGGTCTGGTGATGTGTCCAGGATGTACCCTGCTTGGTTGGCTGAGATGGGCTCCAGCCTTCCTGTGACAATAAAAGGAAGAATTAAGTGGTTGATTAGATGACACAGAGACAGACAGTGCGTGAGAGAGATTCAGAAAGATTTAAACAAACCCACTCTAGTTATATAAAATGGCAACTTTGCATTGCTGACAATAATTTGTATGATATTTACAGAATCAATTATGCAGATGCAAAGATTTTGATCCGAATTAGTATGGATTCTTGTGTAGCCCATCTTTAGTACTCCCTATATTTATTTACTTATTTTTTTATATTTTCTTTTGTAGTTATAAGAACACAGGATTCTTGATGACTTCTCGGGTTTATCTTTTCCTAGTAGTTTGCATTGTCTGCATACACCCTGTATCACTGATGTGCAAAGCAACGTGCCTTACATATTATTAAACACACATCCACGACACATTAGCTGACATTGCATTTTGTAGAAAGAAAGAAACTGCTCGTCCGCCTGATGCCAGAATTTTTAGTGTCTTACCTCCACTTTGTGGTTTAAAAACAAAAAATCTGATATTTCAGATATTTTAAAGAAAACAATTATACCCACTGACCAATTTTTTGGTTGTAGGTACCTCAGTTGCCCTCTAAAGTATAGCTCGGCTCAAAATAACACAGGATGGGTAGAGTATGGATTAATTCAGCATGGGTTGTTTTCACTCAGTCAGGATGGGTTACAATGATGTGGGCTGTTTACGAAATGTTCACATGGTATTACATGATGTGCAGCTGTATTGCTGGAGTATTTTAAACACCCCAGGACTGAGAATCCATCAAATAAATATATCCAGTACTCTGGTCTGGAACTGAAACTGATGTAAGGCTGGAATATGATGAACACAGATCATTTAGGGAAGAAAGATCAGCTTTAAACTTCCGAGTATAGTAACTGTATAATAACTGTACAGCTACAAGGTGCACCAACAAGGCAGGTGTGTCTAATAAAGTGGCCGCCAAGTAGCTGATGATTTCTAACCAATCATTTAAGTATGAAATATGAAACCATGCAAATTAATTTTGTTTGTTGATTCTGTGTTTCAGAATACCCCATTTGAGCCACTAAAATTCAGCAGCACAGTGGTTTGCGACAAGCCCGACAACAACCTGAACATTTTCAATGGCTTTCTGTGAGTATCCCAGAGAACCCTCTACAGTCAATTTCATGCATGATCAACCACATCAGGCTTCCACTTCCTCTCTCAATTTGCCTGATCCATACCAATGAATGCTGTAAGAAATATTCAGTCGGCCTTTCTCTGGCCACAACACTTTTTCTTAAAATAATAATAAAGCAAAAACATTATCTCCGACATCCTTTTGAACAATCTGTCACATGATCCACTAAAGAACGTCCAGACATCCAAAGATTCAAAGATCTAGCAGGAAGTGAAGTTTATCTCCAGTGTGTTGATCTAACTAGATTGACAAAAGCACCTGAATGACACCTTGCGCAAGCTTTTTCCTTCTGCTTGAAATATAAATGTAGCTGAAAAGGTCACTGCAGAGATCTTATAATCCCAAACAGATCCAGCAGCAGAATTATTGGCAAGGATGAATGTGATCAATATTTATTGAACAAATATTGCACCACATATAAGAACACTGCACTCTTCCACCAACCTACCACAGTATCTGCGCTTACGACCTTTGAATATACAGACAGGATACAGAAAAAAAACGTGAAATGAACATGAAATGTGTATTAAAATTATATAAATATAGATTAGGTTGGGGGCAGCATGGTGGTGTAGTGGTTAATATGTCCGGCTCACTGCAAGAAGGTCCGGGGTTTAGGTTCTGGGCTCTCCTCTGTGGAGTTTGCATGTCCTCCCTGTGCTTACCTGGTTTCCTCTGTGTACTCCAGTTTTGTTCCCATACATGCGATTCAGCAAAATGATGAGTGAGTGAGTGGGTGAGTGTGTGAGATTGGGATGGCATTGTGGCGTAGTGGTAAGCACGTTCCCCTCACAGTAATTAGGTCCTGGGTTTGAGTCCTGGACTGGTGAAGATGTTTCTGTGTTGAGTTTGCATGTTTTCAATGTGCCCCAAAGACGTGCACATTAGGCAAATTGCCTCTAGGTGTGAGTGGGAGTGTGATTGGTTGTGTGTGTTGGCCGTGATAAACTGTTGAGCTGTTGAGGGTGTCGGCTGAGATAGGCTCCAGCTTCCCTGAAACCCTGGTAGGGTAAAGTGGTACAGTAAATGAATGAATGAACTCTTTATTTTTTATTTAAAATGAAGGATTCTGTTATGTACGCATAGAGAGTAGCTTTGTCAGCCGAAGTGAAGGTAGGGAAATAGGCTCTCAGTTGCACTTGGACCTCACTGTTTACTTACAGTAACTGTTTTTTTTTTAATATCTGATGGTTTTGGTCATCAAAACATTTGCTTATGTAGGCAGCCACAAATGAAGTGTAATAATTAGTGTTGATAATTTGGCCCTGTGTGGCAGTTTAGCTGTCAGTATGAATCACAGTCAGTCCTGTTTATAGCATTTCTCTAACAGAACGCCAGACTCTGATTTAATTTGTTGTTGTGGTGGTACTTACAAACGGGACATGACTGTTGTAAAGTTTGAATCATTTCACCCAGAAGCAAAACTGGTTCTTAGACATTATTGCTTTGAGAGGGAATGGAGAAAGCTACGAATACAGTATAGTCATATACAACACCATGGTTTGCTAAATAGCCACCATGTACTGTGGTTAAAAAACACGTGATACACTATAGGACCAATAGTTTGTGGACACTTGTCCACGACACTTGTGTGTCTTTGTTAAACATCCTGTTGTACATTTAGTCTCAACTTGTTGTTATCATAACCTCCACCCTTCCAGGAAGGTTTTCCACCAGATTTTGGAATGTGGTAGTGCAGATTTCTGCCCATTCAGTCACAGGCGCTTCAGAGAGGTCAAGCACTGATGCCGGGTGAGGAGGTCTGGTGCAGAGTCAGTGTTCCAGTTCATTATAACAGTGTTTAATAGGGTTGAGGTCAGGGCTCTTTGCAGAACTCTCGAGTTTTTTCACTTCATCATGAAAATTTTTCCACTCTAGCTTTTCCCTAATGCATTCTTTTGTTGGAAAGAAAAAAAAAACCCTTCAGAGCTCAGATTGCTAGAAAGAATATTAATGAAAGCATTTAAATAATCAGCTTCTCGTTTTATTTTCTGCACTGATTTATCCTTTATTAGGGACACAGGGAGGCTGGAGCCCATCCCAGCCAACTCCAAGCGAAGGCGGTGTACACTGTGAACAGCTCACTAGACTATCACAGGGTCAATACACACACAACCATTCCCACCCACATTTACATCTAGGGGCAATTGAAAATATCCAATTAGTCTAATGTGCATGTCTTTGGATTGTGGGAGGAAACCAGAGCACCTGGAGGAAACCCACACAAGCATGAGGAGAAAATAAAAACTCCACACAGAGACAACCTCACCAGGCAAAGAGCTTTAACCCAAGACTTTTTTGCTGTGAGGTGAAAGTACAAATCACTACACCACGATGCCACAAGAAAATGAGCTTAATATTTAAATAGTTATATTATTGAACCGACTTTGATTGTAGATGTACAGGTCAATGGAGCATTTAGCTTGAGAAATAGCAAGCAGCTACTAGAAGATGGTCTTTTCATTCTCTCACTTCCACTTTTCTCATAATATTTCTTTTTAACCAGTTACAATCCTTCTTGTCTCCAAATTCTCTGAGAGGCCGTGGTACAGACTGACCCTCTTTGCTTATACAAAGCTGCGATCTGAGCGCCTGTCGGTGTCCGCGAATCTGTTAGCGTTTCTGTGAATTACACTGTTATCCACTGTTCATATAGATTTGTGTTTACTTTCACAGAGAAAAAGACAGGATGAAGACAGGTTTTGACATTGAGAGCCTATTACTACGTGGATGCACTGTCAGAAATACAGCTCATGCCTCAGGGATAGTGGTGTATGCAGGTATGGTCCTGCTTATGTACACTCTAATACTGGATCATGTATCATGTTATCAATTCAAGTTTACTGTTCTGGGTCAATTATTCATACTCAGTTTTTAAAAAAAGCACGGATATATCACTCATTAGGAAATCATTACTCCATCACTTTTGTGGGGAAGTATTATAATGGACGTTATTATAAAAATGTTCATATTTCATATATTAATGGACACCTTGGTGGTTTTTTTTGTGTATATATATATATATATATATATGTGTGTGTGTGTGTGTGTGTGTGTGTGTGTGTGTGTGTGTGTGTGTGTGT
>JAOUQZ010000017.1:2288914-2308660 GCA_028564935.1 Neosilurus hyrtlii | reverse complement strand
CATTTCTTTTTAGTTTATATGTATACATATGTATATATTTTGACTCCTTTCACTTATATACTTTTATTCTTACTTGTATTTTATCTCAATGCTACATTTATGTGCAATATTGAGGGGGCTCTGAGTCCCAGAATTTTATTGCTGGTAGTGATGTTTCATTGGTACCTGTATATGACAAAATTGAAACGTGAAACTTGAATCTTGAAACTTAAATCGAGTTGGAGATTTACAAGTTAGAAGTATGGCTTCGAGGAAGTCTAATGTGCACTGATCTATCCTTGGAAGGCCAATGCTTTTCATGATCTACCTCATTAAAACCACAGCTGCATGTAAATAAATTTCATTTGCCATGTAAGCAATTTAGTAGGAATACTGCCGTTTTGTGAAAGAAAACGTAGTGAATGATGTCTGACGTGCAGTAAAGCAGGTCAAAATAAAAACAGGTGTCTAGATTTTGTCTTGGATGATTAAAAGCGGGTCAAAAAAGTCAATGCAATCAATGCATTTTATTACTAAAGGAAGCTTCAAGCTGGTTTTTAATTTCTAATGAAAGTATTTCTAAATTATACGTTGAAACTCTGTACAAGAGGCACCTTTAAAAGCCTAAATCCAGAGCAGATATCAATGTTTTAAATGGTGTGTGTGTTAATACTCATGTCCACATGGTGTCGGTATAACTTAGTAGACACAGCATCAGCAACATCCTTGTACTTTCCTTTTTCATTCCTTAACTTCTGAGGTACTTGGCGAAATGATTCTGTGTATAAGTGATAACAGAACATCACGGACATTCCTTAACATGACATGCTGTGTGCTCCCCATGGGTTTCCTCCGGGTACGCAGGTTTCCTCCCACAGTGTAAAGACAAGCACATTAGGCTGACTGGCTGTTCCTAATTGCCCCTGGGTATGAGTGTGACTGTGAATGGTTGTGTGTGTTGGCCCTGCGATGGACTGCCGTACCCTTTCGCTCCAGCCTCCCCGCAACCCAAACAAAGGATAAAGTGGTTCAGGAAATGAATGAATAAATGTTTGCACGTCAGATCTGAAAGAAATCCTGAGCATGCAGGAACAGCTGAAGAAAGAAAGAAAGAAAGAAAGAAAAAAAGAAAGAACATTCTCTCACCTAAAGACACACCCACCTCTTCGACTTAAGACACACCTACCTGTTCCACTTCAAACACACCCAGCTGTTCTGCTAAAAAGACACCCACCTCTTATACTTAAAGACACACCCAGCTTTTCTAAATAAGACACGCCCATCTGTACTACTTGACACACCCACCTATTCAAGACCCATTCAGTTGTTTAAGACATGCACCTGGGCTACTTAAAGACATCCAGCTCTTCCACTTTAGACACACGCCCACCTGTACTACCTGACACACCCACCTATTCCAATTAAAGACCCATCCAGCTGTTATACTTAAGACATGCACCTGGGCTACTTAAAGACATATCCAGCTGTTTTACTTCAGACACACCCAGCTTTTCTAAGTAAGACATGCCCACCTGTACTACGTGACACACCCACCTATTCAAAACCCATACAGCTGTTCTACTTAAGACGTACTTGGGTTACTTAAACACATATCCAGCTGTTCCACTTCAGACACACACCCACTACTTGACTCATCCAGAAGCTCTACTTAAAGACACATACGGCTTTTTTACATTTTTTTTTTTTTTACATAGGACTCACCCACCTGTACTACTTGACACATCCAGGTTCTCTCCATAGGAAATACCCACCTGTTCTAATTTAATCACATCCATCTGTACTATTCTTGTCCTATTTTAAGACATGTCCACTTTGCTATGCTTGATACAAGGTCATGTCCCACCAAAAGACACACCCAACTGCACCACTGAACACCCCCCCACACACACCCACACCCACACACCTGTTCATCTCGTGTCCCATTCAAGAAAGGCCCATATGTTCCATTTAACGACACACCTACCAGTTTGCAGACAGACTCGCCTCTCTTTTTCTCTCTTTGTCTCTTGCCCCTCCCCCATCTCTCTCTTTCTATCTCTCTCTCTCCATATCTCTCTCTCTCTCTCTTCATCTCTCCCTCCCTCTCGCTCCTTTTATTCAGTGATAAGTGTAATTAAAGTCTCGAGGCCCACCAGTCTCTGTCTCCCGCCACCCCCCTCCCTCCCTCATTCTCTCTTTCCTCTTATTCATCATGTGCTATCAATGAGAACTGTCCGAACACACACTCTGCCTCTTGCTCTCTCCTCCTCCTCCCTTTTTACCTCCTTCTCTATTGCTGTCATGCTATCGCTCTTCCTTATTTCTAACATTAAGCTGCTAAGAAGCAATGAATGCAATATATCAGTCTGCCTGCATCTCTCCGGTTCTCTCTTTCTCATCTCCATCTTTCTTTGTCTCTCCTTATCTCTGTCCATTCCCCTTCCCCCTCTTTCCATCCTTCCTTCATCAGCAATGTGCTACCAGTGAGTAATTGTAGTGTACAGTCTGAGCACTCTCTCTCCCTCTCTCTCTCTCTCTCTCTCTTTGTCATCTGGGTGGAGAAGGAGGCTGGAGGCGGGGTGTGATCTCTCTCTCTCTCTCTCTCTCTCTCGTCTCTCTTCCCTGATGGAGGGATGCAGGCTTCCTCCTCCGTGAAGAAGCTGCAGGATTAAATGGAAACGCCCAGGAGCAAGGTAAAAAAAATAATCTCGTTATTTAATTGAAGCTTCAATGATTTAATGATTTAATTCACATACAATGACGATGATAATCTCATTAATCCGGGGTGTGACCGCCTTTTGTCTGTGATAAATGATGAGGATTGGAGCTATACAGGTAGAGCTGGAGAGTGATTAGCCTGCTTGCACTGTACATTACAAGTCAGATATTTATTTCTATTCTCAATTTTAATAAAAATAATACAAATACATACTTATTTTACTCAGAAATTAATGACAGATTGTATTATTATATCTTATTTTGGCTGTAAAGCTAACGCACTGACTAGAAAGTCAATCATTAAGGTTAATGTCTATATATATGTTTACAGATACAGTAGCATTATATATTATACACGTGTCAATGAATATCAATAATGGTAATATCAGACTACATAGACAAAATAAGAACCATTTCAGCAATAATTATATACAAATTATTAATAATATATGAGTATTAATAAAAAGAATATATCACTTATATCACGATATAGATCAGGGTGTGATCACGCAGATTATGTGATTTTGTGGCACATTGTTTTTACAGATCATACTTGATAATATATATTTCAGTGTCTAAAATCAAAATCAAATATAAGTAAAATAAAGAAATGGGTAATTAAAATTTAATCATAAGCAACATGGGTCATGATCCTAGTCATCATCCACATGTGATGGATTTAACACCAAAAAATGTTTAATAAAGTTTTATCTGAATATTTTAAAATCAAATTATGAGAAATTAATAATTTATCTGATGATTAATCAATTATTAAGAATAATTAAGTTTTATAAGTTCAGAATATATTTTTACTTTATTTATTAATTATTTAATTAAGTATGACATAAGTATGGAGTTGGGAATTTCTGCCAACCTGTTAATTATTATTTAAGATTGCATATATAACCTGTTTGCTAATTATAAGAATAATGTATTCTATAATTCAGATTTAGAACTATGAAGCAGTTATATAGTGAAGGAGGCTTTAACACTTTTAAAACCCAATTATTAATAAACAAAAGGGAATAATATCCTGAATAAATAAATAAATGAATAATTGATTTTAAAAATTATTACAATTTGAAAATACTTTATTAAATTATCTACTCTTTGTAGCATTATGTGGGTCTTATATTTATTTCAATAAAACATTTTACACGTATACCATATAAAAATGTTCACTAAGAAATTAAATAAACAAAGATTTAAAAAGTTTAGCACAATGCCCTTTATACTCTTGTTTCCTACAATTGCTGCACTTTCCTTATATGCTTCTTGTGCTCTTTCTCCTGTTGCTATGGTAGTTATTTATTTTAGTTGCTTGCCTGATTTTGTTAGCATCTTACTATACTGTAACATTTCCCATAGTGCATCCAGCATCTCAAATACTAGCTTCACTAAAGATTTTTTCTAATATAGTCAGTGAAAGCTAGATGACCAAAAGCTAATCTAAAGAATGACTGATCTTGTGAGCGAAAAATATTCTACAGAATGAAGGCTAGTCGAAGAAATAAAAACTAGTCTACAATGAAGTTTAATCTAGTGTGTGACAATAAAAGAGAGTAAAAAAATCTGCACTAGAAAGTGAAAACCAGCCTAGCTAATGATAACTACCCTAGAAAGAAAAAAAAAATCTTGTCTAGTGAGGGAAAGCTAACCTTGAACTTGAAACTAGCCTACCAACTGAAATAAGAGAACAGAAGCTAATCAAATAATATATATAATCTGATTAGCTACTATTCTCTTGTTTCATTTGGTAGGCTAGTATATATATATATAAAGAAGAGGGCGAAAACTAGTTTAGCCGGTAAAACCTAGCCTAAAATGTGAAAACTTGTCTAGCAAGTGACAGCTACCCTAATGAAGGAAAGCTAGCTTAGACAGTAAAGGATAGTGTAGTGTGTGAAAGCTAGCCAAGACTGTAAAAGCTGGTCTAATATGAGAAATCTAGCCTAGACAGCGACAGTCTAATGTGTAAAACCTAGGCTAGTCAGTAAAACGTATCTAGTGTCTGAAAGATACCCTAATGTGGAAAAGCAGCAAAGCTAATGTCCTGTATGAAAGCTAGGTTAGGCTGTAAAACTAGCCTAGTATGTGAAAGCTTCCCTAATGTGCAAAAGCTAGCCTACACAGTGAAAGCTAGTCTGGTGTGTGAAAGCTAGCATAGAAAATGAAAACTACCCTAATGTGGGGAAGCTAGCCTAGACACTGAAGCATAGTCTACTGTCAGAAAGCTGGGCTCGGCAGTAAAGCTAGTGTAGTGTGTGAAAGCTGGGCTCGCAGTAAAGCTAGTGTAGTGTGTGAAAGCTGGGCTCGGCAGTAAAGCTAGTGTAGTGTGTGAAAGCTGGGCTCGGCAGTAAAGCTAGTGTAGTGTGTGAAAGCTGGGCTCGGCAGTAAAGCTAGTGTAGTGTGTGGAAGCTGGGCTCGGCAGTAAACCCAGTCTAGTATGTGAAAGATGAAAACCCTAATGTGTGAAAGCTAGCCTACACGGTGAAAGCTAGTCTAGTGTGTGACAGTGAGTGTCATGTTTGAAAGGTAGAGTAGTAAGTAAAAGCTAGCCTGGTGACGGAGCATGATCAACTGTGTTCAGTGTAATTCAGCTTTAAAACTGTAGTAGATTGAAAGTCACAGACAGAGTGATGTCAATCAAAGATCCTGATTGAAATACTAAGCCACGCCCTCCAGAGCAATCATGACAGCAGATTGATTTGTGAATTCAGCTGGTGTTTGAGCAAGTTTATTATAGGGCATTAATTTTTTTATACACATTTTTATACACAGCTAATTGTGTAATATAATAAAACACTCAGGGTTAATAATGATGACTAATTTCTAATGATTAAACATGATTCTGTGAAACTCGAACACATGCGGGTCTGTTCCTAGACACGTTAACAGGACGATTACTCATTAGAGGTAGTGTTTGTGTGCTTTATGAATGATAGTTTTGTAGGGATGAACAGCTTTCGGCCCGTTCCTCTCTCTGCCTTTTTTTTTCTGTTAGGGAAACAAGGTCAGTGGCTCAGGAAGGGTATTTGCATCACTTATTTGTATACCAGGTGTTTAGCTGATGCTCACACTTAGGGAACACAAAATTTGTTTTCTCGGAATTTACATCAGTGGACTTCGGAAATGCAAAGCTCCCACGGTGTATGTGTGTTGTGTGGAGAATACTGTCGGTGCTTTACAGAGCCAGATATATAAATATCTTGGCTGAATTCTATAACCAACTGTTCTCTGTTCTCAAATGATTAAAGAACCCCAAACAAAGAAAGTGATGACGTTCTTCTTACATCAGCAATTACATCATCGTCTGTACGTGCTCTCGTGCTAAAAAAAAAAAAAACTGCTCACGACATTCTCCAAAGTTGTGTATTAAGTTGTGAATTGTGTAATAAAGACATTTGTTTTTGCCCATTAGCCTGTGTTTTTTTACATGCCACCATTGCTGTTACTGGGCAGCACTGTGGCATAGTGGCTAGAACGTTCTGGGTTCAAGTCCCAGGTTCAGGCGTTTCTGTGTGGAGTTTGCATGTTCTCCTGATGCTTGTGTGGGTTTCCTCTGGGTTCCTCTCACAATCCAAAGACATGAATGTTAGGCTAATTAGCTGTTCCAAATTGCCCCTAGGTGTGAGCGTGAGTGTGAATGGTTGTGTGTGTGTGTTGCCTTGCTATGGTCTGGCGAGCTGTCCAGGGTGTTCCCGACCTGTCTTTATCCAGTGTTGGCTGAGATAGGCACCAGCCTCCCTTGGGACCCTAATGGTAGGAATGGTAGGCAGTTCAGCAAATAAGTGACAGTGATTGCTCTGAACAGTGGCTTAGTGTAATAGCGCTAACATTTCGAGATTTTAATCCAATGTTGGACGTGACCAGGCATTCATGGTTACAAAAGGTCTTTGGTGTCAATTGCAAAATAACATATCAAATATATATATATATATATATATATATATATATCAGACATTAGTAAGACAACAACCACCACCAAAATCAGGTAAAAATCATAGAGTCTGACGGCATCTTAACTCTCCTGACGTTGCATTCAGTCACACAGAACAGGGAAAATGAAGAGGCTTCCGCTTGATCTAGTCTGTTATACCATGTGGGTCATTTTGAACATAAAAAATGAATGTTTTCATTTAGACATTACTTTCTGGTTTCATTGTATTTTCAGACGCATTGTCTGTTTGACATTCTGAACTTGTCATCACTAATCTGATTGGCAGATGGCTTCTGATTCCACGCATGAAAGACGCTCACTTAAATGTCAGTTTCTCGGTTGATGTCCAACCTGGTTGGCCGGTTCGCTCTGTGATGAACCAACAATAATGTTCGCTATCAAAGAGATTATTTATCAGGTAAAAATAGGCAACAGACGCTGCGTCATACCCGTCTGTCCGTCAGAGATAAGAGCTGGAATGTGTTTTCCCCACCCACTCTAGAACACGTGTCTTCCATTCTGGTGGTTATTATACACTTTACATAAGCTTCCTATATTTTCTTGTGAAATTATTCTCTCTCTCACTCACTCACTCACTTGCTGAACTGCTTAATCCTACTCTTAGGGTCGCGGGGAGGCTGCGCCTATCTCAGCCGACTCGGGGCAAAGGCAGGGTATACAGCCAATTAGCTTAATGTGCATGTCTTGGACTGTGAGAGGAAACCAGAGTACACGGAGGAAAGCCACACAACCACGGGAAGAACATACATACTCCACACAGAAACGCCCTCGCAAGCCTGGGAATCAAACCCAGGATGTTCTTGCTGTGAGGCAGACACTAGCCCATCAAGCTGCCCCTCATGGAATTACATTTTAAATTATGAAGAAGTGAGTAATTAACCCCACAGTAATGCTGATCTGAGTAAAATATTGTTTAAAAGATTGATATATAAATAATAATATAAAAGCAGCATGAGCTTCGCACCACATGGCATTTCTTTGTCCAGTAAGCTACATATCTGACCACCTGCTTTTGAGAATTTTATGTATTTATTTGGTTCCCTATGGATGCTAATCCTGATCAGGGTGCAATACCCCTCCAGGCCACCAGATGTCACAGTGATTTCTGCCATCACTTAAATGTTTGGATTATTTATAATATGCATAACTGCCCAGCTCAATATTTTACAAGGCATAGCACTGATTAAAGTTTGCCTTGGGTGGTGGGGGTGCCCTGTTGGGAATTATATCATAGGTACAATAGAACTGGTACTGATTTTTTATCTGAAGCTCTGATTGGCTGAGAGCAGAAGAGAGGCGGACACACAGAGGAGTGAACTGACTGATACAGAATCAGGTGTTATTGTACCGCACATATTGTGCAACACATCTTAACGTCATAAGATACAGCACGTTACCGATACACTCGATCTGCAGAAGCTGTGCATTATAACGTGTCCTGATTGTATTTAGTGTTCGTAATCATTTTTTCTTATTCCCCCTCTGATCGCTCTGTCTGGATCTGTACAGCTTCCTGTACTCTACTGCTTTACTTAATACCATTAGTAAAAGTGCTATCTATCTATGTATCTATCCATCCATCTATCTATCTATCTATCTATCTATCTATCTATCTATCTATCTATCTATCTATCTATCTATCTTCTGTTCTGGAAAATATATAATATTATTTTTGTAAATTCTTCATTCTGATTGGTTAAACAGTTTTGTGATTTTTCTATAACAGCACTTCAATCCTCAACAGAAATAACAAGTTTATATTATACTATAATATCTTATTGTTGCTATAGTAACTGCTCATTCATCCAGACTTACTGTATATTGTTGGAAATCAAATTAACCTAAGTCTAATACGACCCTCACAGGGGCCAGACATGGCCTAATAGATAGAGTAGCAGGTTTGGGACCAAGACATTGCTGGTTTGATTCCCGAACTGTCAAGAAAAATGTGTGGCAGTGGGAGTAGTGAGCAGCACCTTCCCCATTCTTCATCTTCATGGCTGAAGTGTCCTTGAACAAGGCACCCAACCCCCAACTGTTCTCCGGGCACCACAATGTAGCTGTAGCTCTTAGTGTGTGTGTGTGTGTGTGTGTGTGCTCACTCTGGATGGGTGAGCCTAATTAAACGTAGAGGCTAATTTCCTGTTTAATCCTAATAGGGTCGCAGGTAGACTAGAGCCTATGACAGCCGATACCGGGCGAAGGCAGGGTACACCCTGAACAGCTCACCAGACCACTGCAGGAGCAACACACAAACACAACCACTCACGCTCACCTAGGGACAATTTGGAGCAGCCAGTTAGCCTAACAAGCATGCCTCAGGACTGTGGAAGGAAATTGAAGTACCCACGTCCCTGTTTTCCCTCTGCCTTATTTAGTTGATAAAACCGCCATGTGATGCTGTGAACCACCATCTTTACATTCTGCTGTGCATGTGCACTCAGGGACAGCCTAAGAGACTTAGAGTGGAAAGCACTATCTGCCCCTTTTTACGAATGAGCTCTCAGACAATTGGTTGGTGCTCCCTGTAATGTAAATGACAGGGAGGTGAGCGTATGCCATCCCTCCCTCCTTTAAGAGTTCTTTACCATCGATTTTGAAGTGAACCTACGATCTTCAGGTTGATAGTCGGGCACCTTGTCGATGTGCTACTCGGGAGGCCCCAGTGATTATTTTTGTCCTGTAACTGCACATCACCAAGTGTTCTGTTCCTCACCAATTTTATACTGTAGTAAGATCTCTGCATCCATGCAAGAGATTGAGATCAAGAGTGAGTTAGTCTATATAAGTTGTATATACCGCCACGTTCAGTGAGTGCACTATCAACCACGGTGTGTGTCATCAGTTCTCACCCTGACGTCTTTAATGTTTTCTATCTTGCTTCATGGCTAATTTTATTACTATATAACTTCGATCTTCAATCAGAGGTTATGGCTCATGCAGTTTGATCACAATTTGGAACCTCGCCTCCAGCCTCCTTCTCCACCCAGATGACAAAGAAAGAGAGAGAGAGACAGAAAGAGAGAGAGAGAGTGTGTGTGTGTAGGGGGATGTACTCTATTGGTTAGATCCTCTAATGTTATCGACCCCCTATTTTATTGAAGAAGGGAAGCAGAGACAAATTCATTCATTTTCTAAGCCGTATAATCCTAACTAGGGTCGCAGGGAGGCTGGAGCATATATCAGCCGACTCTGGGCGAGGGTGGGGTACACCCTGAACAGCTCGCCAGGCCATCGCAGGACCAACACACACTAGGGATGGGATCATCTCTAAGGACGATTTGGAAGTAAAGTAAAGTAGACCACTTATCCATTAACTGACACAGAAAAGTCCTACTTTGCTTGGTTCTCTAACTTACTGCTCATAATTAATCACACCTCCTTTACCAGAACTGGTTATTTCTTATTCACGAGAAATAAAACTGGAGATGGGAACGGCAATGAAATCTCTTGAATCATAAATTAGGGATGAGAACTGTGGGTTGATTGGTTACAGCGATACTGGGGCAGAGATAACAGATTAATTAGTAAGGGTGATATCAGAAACAGGAACTGGTATTTGATTGGTTACAGCGACTTTAATAAGTGGGCACTGTAATTTGGGCTGGGGAAAGAAACTGCGATGTAATTGGTTATGCTAATAGTAGGAGTAGAAATGGCAGTGGTGGCTCAGTGGTAAAGGTTCGGACTTAGTGATACAAAGGTTGGGGGTTCAAGCCTCAGTAGCACTAACTCACCAGACTATTGCAGGGCCAACACATATACAACCATTCACTCTCACACCTAGGGGCAATTTGGAACAGCCAGTTAGCCTACTGTGCATGTTTTTAGACTGTTGGAGGAAACCAGAGTACCCAAAGGAAACCCACGCAAGCACAGGGAGAACATGCAAACTCCACACTGAAACGTCCTCAGCAAGCCCGGGAATCGAACCCATGACCTTCGTGATCTGAGATTATAACCCTTACAATTCTATTTCTAGATTAGAACCAACTATATTTAATCTCTCCAGCAAAATCTTTTCAGTGGTATTCAGTCATTTTCACCTCAAAGTCAGTGATCATTTCTTATATTTTAACTCCTCCTCTTTGCAAGGAATTTGGGATGAGAACATTAGCCGGATGGATGAGGGTTGAAAACTGTATTCTGATTGGTTGTAGAAAATTGGGATAAAAACTCTCAGTGGATGGGCTGCAGTGTAAATCTACACTTCACAACACACAGCGAGATCGAATTATAGATGCATGAATGTACACAGTGCTGACAGGATGTACATAAAATGCAACAAGACTAAAAAGCATGCAGGTAGGGGTAGGCGAAACAGTGGGGGTACGTCCCCTGAGGGGCAGCAGAGCCTAAAATCCCCTGGGCCAGGTAGATGGGGTGAAGTGAAGGGCAGGAAGTGTCTTCTGATTGGCTCCAGTGGAACTCTGCTCAGGGACTGTGGTCCTGAATCTTATTAAGGTGAAGGTTCTTGTGTTGTATTGATGTAGTGATAACGGCTCCGGAGTGTTATTTGTGTTTAATTACATCTGGGCCGACAGATCGATCGAAATAAATCAGTTCTCTCATCCTTGGTTTCAGTCTTTCATCTCCTCACGCTCCGGTGTGAAGAACAGCAGGAACAGAGGTTCAGAGTGTGAACATGATATTTCATACAAGGATTACTCATACAGCTAAACTCTCTCTCTCTTTCTCTCTCTCTCTCTCTATTTCTGTCTCTCTCACACACATACACACACAGACGCACGCACAGAGTCGCACTCTCTCACACTCTCTCTCTCTCTAATTTTCTCTTTCTCTCACACACACATACACACACAGACGCACACTCAAACAGACTCTCGCTCTCTCACACTCTCTCTCTCTTGCTTTTTCACTCTCTAACTCTCTCTCTCTCTCTCTCTCTCTCTCACACACACACACACACACACTCACTCCCTTTAAGTGAACTCTTTCACACACTATCACAATAAATTCTCTCTCTCTCACTAAACTCTATTTCTCACTCAGTAAATCTGCATTTCTCTCTTTTACTAAACTCTCTCTCACACACACACACACACACACACACACACACACTCTCTCTCTCTTTTTCTCTCTCGCTCTCTCTCTCTCTCTAAACTGCATCTCTCTTTCTCTCTCACTATATTTTGATAAATTCTCTCTCTCCGTATTAACTATTAAAGGCTGATTGTTGTGTGATTAAATGAAGAGCGGGTGTTTACAGATGGCTTTTATATGTGATTTTTTTAAGGTTTAATGAAAACAAGCTATTAATATTCTTATAAAACTTTTCATTCCCTGTGGGCGTGGCCTTTTACACTATGACCCCAACCGCACTGATTCAGGATTCACTGAATATATTTAATGAGGATTAAAACAATGTAGATCATATCCTACAGCCTCCACACTTTACTGTGCCAGACCTTACGGACACGTCTTCCCTTATATTGCAATCGACACAGGAGGACTGACCTCTGCAGCGATTAGTCTCAGTGCAACGTGAATATCTTATCTACGTTCTAGAGACAGATTCTCATAAATGATTCATGACGGTGTCCATCAGAGATAAGCATAACTGAGCACATTTACCCAAAGATCTGTCATTTGGCTTGCTCCAGAACATCACAGTGAGCACAAATCTCTCTCGCTGTAGTTTGTGAGAGACATCACCATCCACGCGGTTTAAATTCGGAGCAGTTGCATTTCTGTTTGAAATCCATGAAAGAAAGTTTGTGTACCCCGGACTATTACAGCTGTGGAACATCACATTCCAGATTTATTCCCGTTTGCTGTTATAATAAGCTCCACTCTTCTGGGAAGGCCTTCCAATGGATTCTGGGGCATGGCTAGAGGGAACTGTGATCATCCAGTCACAAGAGCATCAGTGAAGATGTGAGGCACGGAGCTCGGGATGCCGATGAGGCGCAGTCGGTGTTCCAGTTCATCCTGAAGGCGTTAAGCAGGGTTGAGGTCAGCGCTCTGTGCAGCTGGAATTCTTCCAGTTCAACCTTAACAAACCATGACTTCCTGTATATAATTACGTAGACGTCAAAAGTAAAAAGACTTAAATATCTCGGAAGCAGAATCCAATCAGCCATTTTTATTTTCATGTTTAAATTCAGTATACCGAAATCCATAATGAATAGATACAACCTTTGCAGGGCATAACACACATATACAAAAAATCACACTCACAGTCTACTGTCAGCAAATTCACACTACATTACCGGCCACAGGGTGGTGGGGATGCTGGAGCTTATCTCCGCTAACACTGGGTCGAACGTGGGGTACACCCTGAACAGCTCAACAGACCATCACGGGGACAACACATGCACAACATATCACATTCTCACTTAGGGGAAATTTGGAACAGCCTATTTGCCTAATGTGCATATCTTTGGACTGTTGGAAGAAACCGGAGTACCCGGAGAAAACCCACACAATCATGGAGATGAACATGCAAACTCCACACAGAAACGCCCCCTCTGAACCTGGGACTCGAACCCTGGACCTTTTTTTTTGTGCAGATCACCCCCCACCCACCAAACCATGACTAGAGATTCTGCCTTCTAACACTCAGCATTCAAACTGGATCTTGTCTTTACATCGTTTAAAATCCTGTCGAAGGTGTTTAACGCTTTCAGATGATAATAACACACTAATCCCCTTCTTCCATGATGCAAATAGAGAATGAAGCCAGATGGTTTCAGCAGAAGTTAAAGCAGCAGCTTTTTAAAGCTCAGCATGGACACGTGGACAGTTCACGGAGGACTTTGTGGTGCAGCACGGCCTGTTTTTGGAATCATGGAGTGGTTTTATGTGTGTGTGTATGTGTTTGAATGTGGACTATGTCTCCACAAACCTCAGGCTTTTCTTCCAAGATCCTTCAAGCCTTCCCACTCACAAGAGGCTCTCTCTCTCTCTCTCTCTCTCTCTCACACACACACACATACAAACACACAAACACACACCCACAGACTTTGCACCTCTCTGAAGCAAGTGTGTTCACATGTGAAGCTTAAACCTCGATGCTGTGTAACACTACACATGAGGCTGAGTGCCTGTCTTGGCTGAAGTCCGTGGTCGTCCTGAAGGCGTTTACATTTCTGGGATTTATGTGAAAAGCATGGCGTGGACGTTAGTGAGGGATGTGGAGAATCTGTTTCTCCGTAGCAGTCGTTTCCTTCTGGACATTTTGCTTTGGGTGATGAGAAAATGCTACATCCGGATGATGATGTCATGCTTGCACACGTGCTCGTACCTGCGTCAGGTGTATCAGGTACAGTCGTGGTTTTTAAACTTCTTTTTTGTGTTGCTTTTACATGGTGGCGTAAGATTTGCACAGGGCAGGGTGGAGTAAAAATGAACAGATAAAGTGTCCCTCAGAGCTTGAACCACTCCATCAGCAGGTACCCAGGGAATATGTGGGCTAAAAATAAAGTCTACACAGTGTACTGATCTTAATCTAAACATCGATGATCAGAAGTTTGGTTTTTAAGTCTGAACTAGAGCAGTGAAGCTAATATGGCTAACAAGGACATCGATGTCGATCATAGACACCAGTCTAGCAGCGTTTGTGGTTTCTGGCACGGTATGACACACTGTATAAAAATGGGCAAAACAGTGTTCCAGACCTAAACACTCTCTTACTCACTCACTCATTTGCTGAACCGTTCAGTCCTACTGGGGCTGGAGCCTGTCTAGCTGGGCGAAGGTGGGGTACACCCTTAACAGCTCACCAGACCAATGCATGCACACACACACACACACACACACACACACACACACCCTCAAGAGGAAGAAATCTGGGGCAAAACAAAAAGAGAGAATGAGTGCTCTTATCAGAAAGCCATGTACATATCAGGATCACTGCATTAGGATGAACCTGACTGTTCGATATCATTAATATTTGATCATATAAATCAATCCAAACAAAAATGTGTACAATAATAATAATAATAATAATAATAAGCATATTATTGTTGTTGTTGTTGTTGTTGTTGTTATTGTTATTATTGTACAATAAAATTTTTGTACAGTACAATAATAATAATAATAATAACAATAATAATTATAATAATAATAATAATGATATTATTATTGTTGTTATTGTTATTGTTATTATTATTATTATTGTAGTTGTTATTATTATCATTATTATTATATTATAGGCATATCTTTTTCAAGCTTTCTTTTGTCTCCTTCTGACAGATGACAGAAGGACGTATGTGCCAAGTTCAGCTTCTGGATAACAGGAAACTGGAGCTGCTGGTTCAGGTGAGATTTAACATTACACCCCAATACAATCGACTGAGCAGCACAAAAGAGTTTCCACTTTATAATTTCACTGAAAAATGTTTTGCACTACAATGAAACAAATTTTAATAACAAGCATAAAGACAAGAAGAAAATACTATTAAGGGGAAGCAAGTGCCCTCATCTTTAATAAAGCACTTATTTAGAGTCTGATTACAGGGTGAGAGAGCAAAGCGGAGCACTTGTTGAATACACATTTAGGTTTTTTATTTAGGGATTTAATGGGCAAGAAATGTTAATGTATTTAAAAACTTTTGCCTCTTAGGGTTCAATTTTAATTATCTAAACACAGTAGGAGTGTAAAGACTGGTGAGAGTGTCATGGTTGACCAGGATTCATTGGAGCGTGTGCGGAGCGAGGGGAAGTACATCTGGTCTGATCTCACAGAATATACCGTAGCACAAACTGCCGAAAATGTTAATGCTGGATCGGAACACACACTGCATTACAGCTTGGGGTGTATGGGGGCTGCCCAGCTGCAGAACAGTCAGGTGGTGTTAATGTTATAGCTGATTGAGGTATATACCAATCCTGATTATTCAACCTTTAATGTCTGTTGGGCTTTTACACCTGAGCCTACTGCCTCACCAGGCCGGAGCTTATCCCCGGTTTCGGTAGCAGGAAGCGACTAGGAGTTCAACCCAGATGGGGCGCAAGTGCATTTGATATTTAAAAGAACGTGGGCTCTGGAAGGGAACACAAAAAGACTAAGGCCCATGCTGTATTTCCTCTGTCGGCTATTTCTTTTCAGACCTGGATACCAGGAAGAACCAAGTCTATTTCCACCAGGATTCAGGAAAATTGGGAATATGGTAAATCACTGAAACTAAATAGAAAGGAACTGAAATGAATGCAGTGGACAGGACAGTGGCGTAGTGGTAGTAATGTGGGGTCAAATTCACTGTTCTGGCCCTGCGATGGACAAGAGAGCTGTTTGGGGTGTGCCCCACCTTCACCCAGAGCCTTCCCGCAGCCCAAATAAAGAATAAAGTGGTTCGGAAAATGAAATGGGGAAAAAAAATTAAATGAATGCTGGAACTTAAAGAAATCCTTTTTTTTTTCCGTAGCCGAAGCTGTTGTCCCGGGAACTTCTAGATTTGGTCTCGTCTCACTTCAACCTGAAGGAAAAAGAGTACTTCGGCTTCACTTTCATTGATGACACGTAAGAAACCCCTGAATTCTACAGAAATATGAAGCGAACCTGAGTATGATATAAATACAACACTACTATTTTTATATTATTATTACTATTTTTATCATTACTATTTTAAGTGGTGGTACTAGATACTGAACTAGACAATACACACACAAGCTAATGACTTTTAAACATTTTCTTTAATACGTAATTAATTTTACTTCCTTATAAATATTTAGCAACATTAGCTAGTCCAGCAAAGCATTTTTTTTAGAAGAAAACATATCATCTTTGTTCATTAAAAAAGGTTATATTTTTCTAAATACATGGATATCACCTCTATAAGATAGCAGTGTATATCATATAGAACACAGGTGTCAAACCCAAGGCAAAACCGCGAGCCAAATCCAGCCTTCCGACTCACTGTATGCAGCATGCAAGAGCTTTTCGAGTATATGATTATCATTCTTTGCATCAACTATTTCCGTGAAATGTAATTCATCGTCCACCCACTAGGGGGAGCCAAACTATTTCAAATAAACAGCTAGCTGTTCATGACGCAGGAAAGACTGCAAGCTAGCTTGTCATTGTTAGGGAATAAAGAAAAGTGAATGAAGGAAGAGAAAAAATGCGTAAACAAAAGATTTTGCCATGCAGATTTCATGGTTGCCCTTTTTGAATAGATGATGAGTGATTATTCGGCCCTCGATGACCTCGAATTTCACGGTGTGGCCCTCAGTGAAAATGAGTTTGACACCCCTGATATAGAATGAAATGACATCATACTGTATTGGATGTGAATGTTGTGATCCACATGTCGGTCAGATTTCCCACTGTCCTTTGCTTCCCTAGTGGTCAGTGTAGATGGCTGCAGTTGGACCGGAGAGTATTGGACCATGACTTTTTCAAGAAAACCGGACCCATCGCCCTCAAGTTCCTTGTTAGGTGTGTATTAATTAATTGAAAATTATGATTTTTAATACTGATCAAACATTATATCGAAGCCATGTTAAATTCTAGATTCTGATTGGTCAGACTGTGCTGATTCATTTTCTGTGACAGCAGCTGCGAGAGTCAGTTTAGTACCTGATCTTTATTATAGTAACACCTCACATATAGGACCTTGTACTGAACTGTAGATGCTAAACATAAATAAATTGGAAAATCAATAAAGTGGAAGAATTGAACACATGGAAATGCGCTGTTATTGGAGAATAAATAACGAGAGAGTGGTGTGATGAGGCGGCAGAACTTTTACAGTCATGAAGTCGATTCTTCTCTACGGCAAGTCCTAAAGTGTTTTATTCCCCTTAAACTACAACAAGTGGCCGTCAGGTTCCACAGTTTATACACTAAACAACAATGAACAATTATGCCCTGAACAGAAGCACTCCATTTTATGATCCGTATCATTTTACAATGTTTAGAGACGCAGGGAAGCTGGAGCCAATCCCAGTCCACCTTGGGTGAAGGCGGTGTGCACACCTCACTGGTACTGTGTAGTGAATGGCGTCTGCTCAGCCAATTCGTTTAGAAACAAAAGTAAACTCAACTCTGTAAAGGTGTTTCTGTATATATTATGGGTAACACAAGAAAAACAAAATGAAATAAAATTTTTATAGTTATAATTTTAAACAGGTCTAGGAAGAATACCCATGCATCCCTTTCCCCGGCTACACTCTCCACCTCCTTCTGACTGAACCCCAGGCGTTCCCAGGCCAGACGGGATATAAATGTTTGTACCCTCCAGCAAGTTTTGGGTCTGCTTGGGGCCTCCTCCCAATTTGATGTGCCCAGAAAACCTTGTAAGGAAGACGACAAGGAGGCATCCTAATCTGATGCCCAAACCACAACAGCTGATTTCTTTTGATGCGGAGGAGCAGTGGCTCCACCCTGAGTTCCCCCAGATATCTGAGCTCTAAGGCTGAGCACGGACATCCTCTAAAGGAAATTCATTTCAGCCGTTTGTATCTGCAATCTCATCATTTTGGTCAATACCCTAGATGGCAGCCGAGCTCACACTGCACTGACCTAAGTCTTCCTCCTCGCAGGCGGAGGGCCCATGTGGAAGTGAGTAGTTTGTTGCCACAGGTGTACTGAAGCATTTCAAGGGTCTTCACTGCTGATTGTACATGTGCCAGGTTCACAAGAATGAAAACAGGACCAGATGTTAGTGTTCACTCCCCACGGAAGCACACATCTGTGCCACATTTTATACATTTACACATTTATACATATATATTTTATTTGTTCACATTTTTATATCATAATACAAAGCACTGGCGGGCTCGGGGACCCCTAGGTGTGAGTGTGGGTGTGAATGTGAATGGTTGTATGTGTGTTGGTCCTGCGATGGCCTGGCGAGCTATTCAGGGTGTACCCCGTCCTCGCCCAGAGTCGGCTGAGATGGGTGCCAGCCTCCCTGTGACACTAATCAGGATTAAGAGTTTCAGAAAATGAATGAATGAATGAATGGATGAATGAACTTCTCCTAACAAAAAATCATTTCAGTGATTACCTCATTTCTTACACCTTCCTCTAATTAACATCCTCTGACCAATCAGAATCAGGCATTTAGCAGTGCTGTGGTGTAAGAGGAAACGATAAACACTGTATGTTGTACTGTATGTGTTGTGGTCCAAGAAAAATTTACATCACTACAAGATAAAAAGCAAAACAGTCAGGTAGATGTTAATTCCATGCAGAGATAAATACTGGGTGTGTCTCTGTAGTAAATCATTTATTCTTTCATTTTAAAAATGAAGAAACTGGAGTCAGTGTTTGGTGTCTGATGTAATATAAACAGTTCTGGGTAGAACACGCGGACTTTTTGAACCTGACTGCATGAGACATCATTAGTGAAGAATGAATTGGCCTTTAAATTTCACTGCACTTTAAATATCCACTCAGTGATCATGTTCCTGAAAATGCCGACCTCAACGTCTCTTCTCTCCTCAACACGTTATTTGTTTTTTAATGAGATGTGAACGTGCCATTTTCTGCCTCACAGGTTTTACATCGAGACCATTTCTCTGCTGAAAGAGCACACGACAGTCGAGCTGTTCTTCCTCAACGCTAAAAATGCCATCTATAATGTACGTTCCTAATTATTATTCTTACAACCTGTACTTCACGTTCGATCCCATTCCAAACCAAAGCAATTTATCAATAATTCATAAAACAAACATTTAGAAGGGTTACATTCACTGAAATCAGCTACAGAAATGCATATAATATTTATATAGTGATATTTTTACTGAAATCATACAGTCTGCCTGGGGGGCAGGGGAAGGTGAGGGACATCCCTACCTGTATGCCTACCTGGTGGGCAGGAACTCATTTTTATCTACTATAGTGGCACCATAGAGGACACATTTTCTCACCTTTCATCTAATTTTTACAGGTAGATGAGCCTATAGGGCACTTCATCAGATTTTCTAGAACATATTGGGTACGTCATCTCATTTTCTCATATGCAAGGGAGCCTATAGGGCACCTCATCATATTTTCTAGCATCTATAGGGCATTATACATGTATCTATAATATAGGCTAGAACAGGGGTCACCAACCTTTTTGAAACTGAGAGCTACTTCATGGGTACTGAGTCATACGAAGGGCTACCAGTTTGAT
>JAOUQZ010000017.1:2253278-2273013 GCA_028564935.1 Neosilurus hyrtlii | reverse complement strand
TCTTTTGATCTACTTCAGTCCTGATCAAAACTATCAAATATGTAATAATTATCAGGATTTTAACCCTTTAAATACCAATTAAATTTCATGATGCTAACATTTTTATGGAAAAAAAAACACACAAAAATTTGTTATTTTCCATATAACAAATGTTTGGGGGCTGGGGGATTTTTTTTTTATCAGTCTTGAATATGTCAAAGATTAGCCAAAATATTGACTTTGGTGCGTTATTAGTATTTTTATAGCATTAGATTTAAAATTTACTACCCTCTAAAGTCACTGGCGGACAAAAATGTCCCATTAAGTCCCATTAAAAATTTTTAATCACATAGCCATTACAAAATATAATCATGCATTCTGTAATTTTAGGGGTTTATTTAAGAGAAAAATAGTAAAATGTGTCATTTTTAATGTTCACCACTAAAATCAATCAATTCTTCCATTACAGGCCTCTTTAGAAGACTTAAGAGGGTAGTAAATTCTTTTCATATGTGTTCCATTGATCTATTATAAAAAATAAATTTTGATTTCCAAAATGTGTTGAGAGAGACTTTCTCACAAAAGATTGTGCCATATGCACTAATACAGCCAAAGTTATGGCCAAAAGAAGAGGAAAAATTTGCTCAAATGGACAAAAATGTCCATAGTGACGCATGAGGGTTAATTATTATTTTATTTATTACTATTTTGCTATTTTACAGGAGATAACCGGTAAACTCCCTAAAGAGTACCCTATGAGTGCGGGAGAGAAACCTCCTGGCATCAGGAGAAGAATAGGCACATCCTTTAAACTGGATGACCTTTTCCCATATAACGAGGTTGGTGTGAATCAGTACCAGTACTTTTGTGCTGATTACAGTATGGTAACATGTGGCACAGTGATTTCGATTTAGAAACTGAATGAATGAATATACTTTTAAGACGCTTAATCCTAATCAGGGTCGGGCGGGAGGCTGGCGCCGTCACAGCAGACTGTGGGCGAAGGCGGAGTACACCCTGAACAGCTCGCCAGACCATCACAGGGCCAACACACACACAACCATTCACACCTAGGGGTGATTTGAAACAGCCATTCAGCCTACTGTGCATGTTTTTGGACTCTGGGAGGAAACTGGAGTACTCGGAGGAAACCCTCGCAAGCACAGAGAAAACATGCAAACTCCACACAAAATCACCCTGAGCCCGGGACCTTGGTGTGAGACACACCTGCTAACCGCCACGTCACCACGACTCCCTCTTACTGAATCTGAAAATGTATTCTTTATACGATCAATAAAGTTAAATAAAGCATGAAAATTTACACATCATTCCATATAAAATTGATCTAAATTTGAATTTTATGGTTGTTTCTGATATGCGCGATAAACTACTGCTCTAAAATGTTGATGTTTTGCCAAGGATCCGTACCTGAGGAACCTGGAGAGTCGTTTCGCTCTACAGCGGAAGATTGTGGAAGCCGCGAAAAAGCTGGCGTCGGAACCCGATATCGGCAAAACGGTGAAGAAGAAGCGGAGGAGGAACTGCCTGGATGCCATGCAGAAACTTCAGGAGATCGAGGATGAGATGAACCGCTACCGGGTGAAGAAGGGCAAGAGACCCACGCAGCGAGCATCACGGATTATCGCTGGTAAGAGTAGAGGCGTGTCCAGAGGGGTTAAAGTTCAGCAGTAAGGGGATTAAACCCAAAAGAGATGATAACAGTTAACATCTGATGTATTATTTTACAAAGAAAACAATCATTTTTTGACGCCACATGAATCATATTACAAATTAGAATTTAAAATTGTTTTAAATTTCAGAAACACTATGTTGAGTTTATTAGGTTGATAATTTCTAATATCCCGAGATAGCTAACCAATCAATTTTCGTCATTCACATGTTGTCTATTTTCATTCATTCACTCATTAATTCTCTAAACTGCTTAATCCTATTAGGGTCACAGGGAGGTTGACGCCTATCTCAGCCGACTCTGTTCAAAGCCGCCATACACCCATACTCCTCGCCAGACCATCACAAGGCCATTACACACACACACACACACACACACACACACACACACACACACACACACACACACACAAACCATTTACACTCACACCTAGGGGCAATTTGGAACAGCCAGTTACCCTAATGTGCATGTCTTTGACATGCTAACCACTACGCCACCGTGCCGCCCTAGTGTATAAATTGTATCTTTAAAACCTCAGATCCATTTTAAGGCAAAATAAATGTCCAAAATGCCCATGATGCATAGTGTTCATAGAAATTTTTTACATTTTTGTTTTGTTGAAATATCTGCTCTCTTTCCTTTAAATGTCTCTGCGTGTACACACACAAACACACACGTTGCTATATAACTAATACCAAAATCGTTCTTTTTACAGAGGAACTGGGTCAGTCAGAATGCAGCGCTCTTTCTGACAGCCTTCCTCTGGATGACAGTAAGTAAAATAATGAAGCTAAAAATGATCACTTCAGCAGCCTAAAAGAACCTAAATGCTAATCTGTTTAGTGTCAAGCTTTAGCTTCTACACTCTACTGAGCAGCTAGCAAAACTAGCTTACCATTCTATGTGCTGAGTTAGCAGCCTGCTAAACGTTTTCCTCAGAGATGTTTATTTTAAAAGCTGGCACATTTTCTTAAAGAAAAAAAAAAGATTTCTGCCATAATTCTTGAAATGTGAGCTTTGTATTTATTTTACGAGGAGAATATTTTCCTCAGTAGTGTGATAAACATCAAATGCTAAACCTTTCTGTTAAAACATTTAGATTAGCGGCTGCTATAAACTCAGTAAAGTATCAGCTACAAAGGTGTGAGTTTAATGAGTTAACCACAAAAAATAAACTAACCTCTACTCAGTTTAGCATAATTTACCAATACATAATTAGCAAACTTCTAAAGCCTGAAAACTTTTGCTAGAAACGTGTTTGATTAGGTCTGCACTGCGTCCATGTGTGTGTGTGTATGTGTAGATGACGTTAGTCAGAGACGGCGATCTCGCTCCCTGCAGTGCTCTCCATTACTCAATGCTCCTCCTCCAGTCAACCTGGACTATGATACACAGAGACGATCCTCAGAGAGCGACACACACCACGACGCTGCCCTGAGCAGGTGTGTGTCCGCAATGTGATGTGTCCTCCTTTTTTAAAAGCATCATCTTAATTTATAAATGCGTCTCCTTTTTATTATGTGTACCTACAGACTGGAGTGCGACGTAAAGTCTGGTTTGTATTACACCTCTCATGACGGCTCCTCGGCGAGCAGCAGCCCGTATAAAACCGTCCCTCGCAGACAGGCAGAACTCCACAACGTCGCGCAGACCCTCGCCATGACCCGTAACGCCTACAGCAGCAGCCAACTTGGGTACGGAAACATTATGAAATTTGTGATTTAAGCAGCTACTACACCTTTGGAAGCAAGTTCCTTGAATAATTTCTTTATTAAACTGGCAGGTCCGAGGGTTCCGCCCACGCATTCCGGCATCGCAGCGGAAGCCTGGAGTCTCAGTCTCATTTCCTCTGTTATTCCGGTTCGGAGAGATCTGTTTTTCCAGGTCGTCGTAGCAACAGCACGGAGGTCCTAGACGATTGTTCATCTTGCACGAGTGTGTCCAGCGCTGATTTCGGGCCTCCGTGTCCTTCCACCCCTCCTTACCTCATCCCATCATCCCTTCATCACCAACACAGCACAGGCAGCATGCCAAACCTGGTGCCCCACCACACACACACTCACACTCATACACAAACTCACTCTCGTACACCGTACAGCCCTGCGGCATATTACGTTCCCGGCTATGCCGCTGCTGACTATGAGCCCTACACTAATGCCAACGCTAATGGTGCTTATGTATACGAGAATGAACTCGAAGGACACTACAATGTTAACCCCTCATACCATGCGCATGGGTACCACGGGAACGGGCGCAGCAAAAATTATGGGATGGTCCACAATCCCTATGCAACATTACGACCGCCAAGGAGCAGGAACGAACTTTTGGCAAAAAGCATGCAGAAAGCGTTAGTGGTAGAACACCTGAGAGGCTGGTATAACCGCAACACCGCTGGAAGGAAGCAAGTCTATGGTTATGAATGCGATCGAGGCTACCAACATCATCTGGGCTATCAGACGCTACCAGCTCCATTTAGCAGATCCAGCAGGACCAGTTCTTATTCATCAGGTAAAACAATATCTACAGAAATGCTCTTCACCTGCTTCTTAGACAGAAAATTCTTTGCTAGTTTGCTGACGCTGGAGTCAAGAAAATTTGTCTTGTGTTACCAAATTGTTAATTAAATTAGCAAGCTAACACCGAGTAGCCCATTTACACTTAACCTTATGAGCAGGTTTGGGTATTAAGTTATGCCATGTGATTTGAGACACCACTAACTGCTTGCTTAGTCAGTATGTTTTTATTTAAATACACAACACGGGCAAGAGTGTGGACACCTGCCCATTACACCCATCCATACGTGGCCCTTTCCCAGACTGTTGCCATAAGTTCCATCACAACAATGCACCTGTGCACAAAGCAAGGTCGATAAAGACACGTTTTGGCAAGTTCATACTGGAAAAAAAAGCACAGAACCCTGAACCGCAAGTGCATCCCAAGCCTCCTCGCCAGACATCAGCGCCTGACCTCACTAATGCTCTTGTAGCTGAAGGGACAAATCCCCACAAACACACTCCATAATCTACTGGGAAATCTGTTGCAACCATTTGTTTGCATGTGAAACAGATAAACACCATCTTAATGAGCTTTACATTTTATCTCTCTACCTATGTTTGTCCTGCTGCAGTATCCTCTACAGCTAGCGGAGGAACAAACTGGCACACTAATGCAGATATGGGGCGGAATGAGAGTGAAGTGGATGGAGATGTGACACCAACGTCACAAAAATCGTTTGCCGGAGGCTACAGTCCCACTCGCAGCAGGTAAGGGATAATTCACCGCTTATGCTGATATAACTTCTGTTAGCATGTTGATGTTTCAGAGAGAGTTTGGGGGCTTGGCGTGTAGGAGTATCGGACCGATATCTGGGTATCATGGAGGGTTTGGGGGCGTAATGTAACTGGCTGAACATTTGGGTTTCAGCCAGGGTTGGAGACAGGTAGGTAGTGTTAAAGGTTGGTATTTTGGTTTCAGACATGTTTGGGGGTTCATGCATAGTGGTACTGTTTGTGTGTTTGGGTTTCAGTGATGGTTTGGGGTTGGTGTGTAGGCGGTATTGGAGATTACTGTTTGGGTTTAAGCAAGGTTTGGGGTAGGTAGGTAGGTAGCGGAGGAGAGGACATGTGGGGTTAAGGGAGGGTAGAGGTATTGGTTGGGTGTTTGGGTTTCAGAGAGGCTTTGAGGTTGGTGTATTAATGTTTCAGCAGAAGGTTGGGATAAGTAAGTAGGTACTGCTGGGGGTTGAGGATTTTGGTTTCAGAGAAGGGTAGGGGTTGGTGCCACCATACTACCCTGTAAATGTCCAGTTAATCAAGGTCAGGTCTGGTTAATACTTGGACAGGAGACCACCTCAGAATACCAAGTGATGTGCAAGGGGTACTGGGGGAATACAAAGGCTGACCACCCATGTGATATGCCTAATCAATCGCAAGAACCAGAATCTGGTTCTCGGTGGAAGCTGAAGCTTAGAACTGGCCTGGCACATAAAAAAAGAAGAATGGGATGGTAGATAGTGGTGCTGATTAAGTGTTTGGGTATCAGTAAGGATGGATGGTTAACCATCTGGATTTTGTGTTTGGCGGTGTGTCAGGTTTCCTGCTGAATGCAGTCTGTCCAGGCGCAACGATTCTCTACCACACACTTCAGAATGTGGCGAGGTGTTCAGCAATGATACAGACCACTAGAAGAAGCACAACAGGACAGGTGGGATCAAAACCAACTTGATTCCCAGTAGAATTCTTTGTTCTTCATGTTGCAAAAATCTGTGATGTTGGTTTGTGACATTTATATCAAATTGTTTTATTTTTACAGGAGGACCAAATCACTACAACCTCAGCGCAGCACACGTGAGGGTGGCCTGTCTACACCGGTTTTCTTGGGGGGAGAACTGAAGAAATAGATGATTTTTTTGTTTTGTTTTTAATTGTGCCTTGGAATAACAAGTTCAGTCAGAGGGGTTTGACTCGAAGCATGATGATACGGAATATAGCGATAAATAAAAAATGATGTGACAAAATTACGGAAGGGTTCCTCTCAAAACTCTCGTGCTAATCCGAGTTTGTTCAGAGGTATCAGTCCTCATTCACTGATGCTCATGCAATGTATTTGACTAAGATTGTAGTAAGCCCCGCCTCCCCCCGTGCTGATAATTGTTTGTGAACCCAAGCTGCTGGCAGCCAGACAAAGAAAAGGTGAATGAAAGAGACAGTGTCTCAAATCTGGATTTTTATTATTATGAGCTCTGTGGGTTCATGTGTAGATGAAGTACTAGAACTGCCAGGACAGGAAGTGAGCTCTATAATTGGGTTACATGTCATCAAACACCCAGGTATTACACAGTCCAGAACAAAGTGTACAGTGTGAGGATAGTGTGTGATAGAGTGCAATTTAAAAATGACCCTGTAATCAAACTATCAACAATTTTCTGATTTTTTCGCAATAACACCAACAAGAAAGTAATAAACAAAGTATCAAATAGTGTGAAAATACCAAAATACACCGCTTTCCAAGCACTAATTTATGATTCAGAATCGGCCTTAGTACTGACCTCAAGGGTGTACAGATAAAAATAGACACAGTCTGAACTTTTATATCTGCTATTAATTATGACATTGCCTTGCAAAGTTCCACAGGAAACATGACTGCATCTGAATACAGACAATATATAACAAGCAGCACTTTGGGTGCCCAAATACTTAGAAGACTTAAGTAGTACTCAACCTGTATCATAATTCAGCTGAATAACTGAAAAAGAGTAAGAAGAGGAATTCCCATGATAAAAATTATATAAACTAGAGGGGCACTCAGAGTGTAGGGTACCTCCGCAAGTAGTTACGGTGAAATGTCACCCCCTAGTGGGCTTCGGATAAACTCTTTGCCCAATGTTAATAAATAAATTAGGGATTTTTCAGGATTTCAGGATTTTCTCAACATGATCCCATGCACAGATCACCTTCAAAATTGAATGGATTCTTTCCAGGCCCAAGTCCCACCCCTCCACCAAGTTTGAAGAAATCAGATTAGTAGTTTTTGTATACTGCCTGCTAACAGAAAAATAAATAAATAATAAATAAATCAGCAAGTTTAGCAAACTAAAGGGACGTCCAGGTAGTATGTGCTTAAATTAACCAACGTTAATTTTCTCCATGGAGTGACCATGAAAACCAAACCAAACTGCCCTGGAGAAATATCAAAGTACATCATCATGTAAAGAATTCTGGTGCAGAGATTTTGTGTTTTTGGTAAAAATAATGCAATCAAGCCATATTAAATCGAGCTGCCTTTTTACACTCTGTGTTTTAGTCCTATAGCTCTGTTTGTTTTCTAATGAATGTTATGAGGTCAGGAGAATTAATGTCCTCTGACTGTCTGTACAAAGGAAAACTGATGTCTTTAAGAAAAAAAAACAACAACAAACTAACAAGAAAATAATCCAACACTGAGTGCACACCCGACCAAACCCTAACCCAATATCAGCAATTAATAAACACTGTAACACAATGTACTATAGTCCTTCAACACTTAAACTAGGACTGCTTTAATAATCAGATTTGATAGCTGACAAAGTATGAAGCAGCGCTCAGACTTCAAGACCTTAAATGAGAAAATAACTTTTATAAAAATAAAAGTGGATGCTTGTAAAACAATGTACCGGTCTGTACCGGTGCTTAATGATATTTCGCTTTCTTACGAACACACACACAGGGGCATTTCTGAGCTTAAAGGCAGAAAGTCTGAGGGGAAAAAAAGGCAGAACTCATTTCTGAGTTTAAGGTAAGAATTGTTCCTACAGTACAGTCCGTAGTTTCGCTTGAAAGTGTGAACACTGACTATGATGCAGTAATTATGTTCCAACAGGCAAAAAATTCCCTTCTTATTAAAACTTAACAGCCCCAAATGTGAACATCACAGCAAGGTGGGTATCAAGTCAGAAATTATTTAATACTTTATTGAACTTTAAACACGATTTTATCCAAAGTTTCTTAATAGGCTGAAAATTCCTGGCAGGTTTTGGTTAGTTACTCCAAAACTAGATAATTATGCTAGAAAACTTGGTATCATTTTATAGCTTAGGATATCAGTGACACAATGATACCAATAACTCATTATTCATAATTTCTTACTTAGTACCCACTTTGCTGTGATGGGATTCTGAAATACTTAAAGCTTAATAAATACATTCATAACCATTTTGACATTTCTTGCATTAAAAATGTTACTTCTGACTTTTTTTCCTCATACAGTCTGACTTCAAGTTCAGAAAACACCCTAACTCAGCCAAACACACACAAACACACACACACACACACACACACACCCACACACACACAAAGAGGGGGGACAAAACAAATTTACAAACCAAAAAAAAAAAAAAAAAAAAAGACAAAAACAAACAAACAAACAAAAAAACCCAACTATAGGTGACCCTAGTACACTTTCGTACTCTTACACTCAAACAAAAGAAAAAAAAAAACAATAAAGGTTTATAAAAAAAAAAATCTTTGATTTTTGAAATTTGTATGTGATAACGCTCTTTATGAGGAACTGCATTACAAAACCATGAAAATAACAAGAAATGACACTTTACTCCTCAGAAAAAGAAAAAAAAAATTCATTTTAAAATGACTGAAGTGTCTTTATTAAGGAAAGCATGTGATGCAAAAATGACCTGGATGGGTTTGCGAGTAAATCAGTAGTGTGAGTTTACACAAGAAACCTGGTGCTTGTGAGAATCTCGTGAAATCCTTTACATTCGTGTAAATTTACACATGAGAACACTCAGACAAAGCACGACTTCCGGTCCACTTCCGGTCGTTGCATTAGCATGAATTACTGTGCTTTTATATCTGACGCCATTCATCCAGAGCGACTTATAAAAACGAGTTAGAGTCTCGATAAAAACATCTTTATACTGATTCCCTACATCAGGGACTAAGAGTACCGCTGCGACTATGTGAAAACAGGCCACTTTGTATTCTTGGCATTAATTTAAAAAAGAAAGAAAGAAAGAAATCCAACACAAACTCATGAATTAAAACAAATGAAACTAATCATGCATTTACAACACAAGGAAGCGGTGGTGTATAAACTGCAGAGTTCTTAATGACACCTTTCATGGAATCTTGGGGGCGTCACTGTATGCAAATTCATTGCTTTTCTGAAACTTTAAGCAGGGAGAAATCTATAATTCAGTAAAACATTCACACAAAATTTTAGTAGAATGAGGTTCAGTCGATACCTGACACACAGCAGAGTTACAGTCACCACACAGAGTTTATTTTCCAGGAAAAGCACAGGATAAAATGTTTGTTCTGTTTATACCACAATAATCTGTAATAATAGTACTTATTATATGCTACAGAGCATTAATCAGGATCAATCAAAAGCTTCTGCCCAACCAAGGTGAAGAATTCTATGGTAATGTGGTATAATGTTTATTATCCCAGAGATAATAAGCTCGATTCAATCTTTCAAAAAAAAAAAAATAGTAGAGATGCACTTACATTTTTTCAGCTGTTGATGTTTTTGATAGCAGGCTCCATTTTTGTAATTTTTTCCCCCTGTGATTATCACCAAAAGTGAAGAAGAAACTATACAACCCAGCCATACATGCTCGGACCTTGATCCAGGTATTCCGAAATCAAATCATCTCTGGGACTCAGGTAGGGTAGTGTCAGCAAAATGAAGGGGTGTGGGTCAGAATTTCGTTCACAAGCCGACACCTTTACCAAAACTGTTTTGGGTGAAGATATTCACTAACAAGTGAACAAATCGGACAGTTTATCAGCGTGCAAACGACCCAACATCACGTCTTACTCTTCGATATTAGATTATTTCTTATTCTGATTCTCGAGAGGTCATTTTTGTCCTGTATCGTACTTTACAAGCACAAATTTTGCTAAATCATTTTAAAACATGAAGAAACAAGTGCTTTGAAAAAAAGGAAGAAAGAAAAAAAGAAAGAGAAAAAAAAAACAGTGGAATGTTCCTGTAAGGTTAATCGGATCGCTCCATGCTGGAAAACATGGACCTTTTATGATTTTTTTTAATCCGAATGTATCACCATGTCATTGTGTTTTTCTGTATCATCGCTTTGTACTGTGTCAAAACGCATGTGCTGTACTTAAAAACGCAGATTTGTTTGTTTTTAAATGCAAACGTTTGAATGTTTATTCCATCTTTTCCATTTCATCGTCATTGCTACATGTGCCGTGATCATGTTGATTTTTATTGGAAACAGACAAAATGAACAAATAAATAAAACAACGTACATTTTGCATGTTTGGATATTTTAACTAATTCTGTCAGGTTCCTCACATCAGCAACACAAATCCTTATCACTATGGAGATACCTCAGCCTCATTAACCTTAGAATACAACTAAATACTACAAGGATTAACTTCCCTTTCATGTAATGTTAGCAACTTCACAAACATTTAATCTAGAAAGCTAAGTTTCAGGCCCCCCCCATAACAGACATTTATGATATATACAAGCTTTTAAGTTTGGGGTTAAGTTCCCTTTGCAAACACACACAACGACCTGAGTTTCAGTGGGTTTTCCAGGGCCTCAGACGTTGCGGTGATTACCCCACCCCACACAGAGGCTCTTATCAGTCACTTGTGTTGCAGTAAACAGTGCAGTCCAATTTATTTTTTATTTATTTATATAATGCTTTACATTTATAAACAACTAACAAAACAGTAGAGACAGAACTTCAATATCACTGCACCTTTTAAAATGTTTGTTCATAAAACAGCTCATTAAAAGGTATACAGATTATAAAAGTACAAGTATACACTGGCATAGAGAGAGAAAATGTACATCGCTTTTGCCCCCTTTCTGTCCATTAACCTCAAACCGGACACACCCCTGCCTCCTATTGGCTTTTTTCACTTGATATGCATTTCTGTATTTCAAAATACACTCCAGCAAATTCTGGATTATTTGAATGTTATATTAATGCAGCTGATGAATTCACACTTAGCTCCCTGAACTAGCTTGTCAGCTTGCATCTTAAACCCTGTAGCTCACTGTTTATTGTTGCAGCTACGAGAATGTTAATATATTTTATTTTACTCGCTAGTTTGCAACATGGTTTTGGAGTTATTGTTTCGGAATAAATATCAGAAACTTTTGTTAGTAAAAGAAATCAAACGTGGAGGTTATACATGTCCTGTAAACTTGCAAGCTGGTGAAATATTGATTTGTCACCCGAAAAGATCTCACGTGATTTAAACAGGGAACCTCGGCAGCTGGTTAACCTGTGGTAACGCACACAACACAATGTGGCACGAAGAGACATCTCTGAATCCTGGTCCTGGAGGACCCTCCACATTTTAGTGATTTTCCCGCTCCGTCACACCCACTTCAAGTCCTGAAGAGATGTTAATTAGCTAATTTAGTTAAATCAGGCTTGATGGCAACAAGAAAAAAAACTAAAATGTGCAAGGCACATTCAGGTACCTCTTGTATACATCATGGAGATTACATGTATCAAGGGTTTGTTTTTCATTAAGGAACTAAATGCACAACCTGCTGTATAGACACCGTCAAAATCTGATACAAGAGTAGAAAACTTTGATTAATACTTTCACGCTGTGTGATCATGGGAAATATTTACAGAAATCTCATTTGAGTTAAAATATTGCTACCATTTATTTAAAAAAAACAAAAAACTTTTTTTTGTAATCCTGAATATTTACCACTACGACTAATAATAAAGCTGTTAAATGGCAGCTTGTGTTTTTCCCTTTTCTACCAAAACACACCTTCATCAGACCCCACACACTCCCCATGAGAGCACTATTTACAACCGTGACAAAAAAAATAATTTATTGGGGGAAAAAATTCTACAATATAATCTTCACACAAATAACTATTTGTCTTTATTATACTTTACTGAGATTTTGAACACACCACACTGTGGTGAAGATGTTTTCAGTTAACAAAACACACATCATTTTCCTCAGCTGAAAATTATTACTGAAGAATGACACATTAACACAAAGACGGATGAAATGTTTGAGTGTGAAATAATCGGATAAGAAAACAAAGGAATAAAACTGAATGTGAATTCCTAACACTTGGTGTTAAATATGGCTCTGTGTGACGCAACATTGACTTTGTTAGTGCACCTAGTGTGTGTGTGTGTGTGTGTGTACATTATCGGTCACATTGGGCTGTATTTCCTCTTTTTGGCATCAGGTGTGTCACTCCTGTATTTCATCTAAAGAAGAGAGAAATTAAAAATCAAGCAATAAATAAATAAAGTTGTGAAGCAGTTAATACATGGACAGCTTGGAAGAAAAATTGAATTATTAATCCTACTCAAATAACTTCTAAAATTACATTCAATTATCCAGAGGCATTGTTTTGGGCTGGACTCAAATCCCAGGATCTCATAAAAACAATATTTGTGCTCAGCTCAGTCTGGATTCTGTCTCAGTCCAAAATTAGCCTATTCTTCCCGTCTGAATTTGTTCGCCTGCCAGTTTCCGCCCTCCTATCCCACAACCGTCACCACCTTTTAAACTCCTGCTCCTACTGCTTCGTAGGGCAGCACAACACACTCATCAAAAAGTGTTCTCTGCCCTCCCTCACAGACAGGACCTCGGAGACGCACACGAATGGTTAGTGTTGCGGTGATTGGCAGAGGATGGAAATTAGCAGGGAACACTTTGGCCTGCAATACCCCGATGATACGCGACTTTCCTGGTCGTGTTGCAACAACACATCGAGTCACAATGCAAAAATGTGATTGTGAAAACCTCATAACGAAATCAAAATTCTATCAATTCAATTAATCGAATATTTGACATTGATAAACAATGCATATGGAAAACATGCTGGTAGCGTGGCTGCGTTCTTTCTATGACAGCCGGCTCTATTTTTAGGAATCATCTGCACTTGTGAAGTGACCGCTGGCTCCAGACCACAATGAGCAGCATGTCCTGTAGGTTAAATGGTCACACAGTTACGATATAACTGTTACTAAGAGATCATCAGTTGCTTTCAAATGTGGAAGACGGCAATTTTAGCCGACCTTGGAGCTCCAGTCATAATTTTTTTTAATGATATACGGAACTCGAAAGGTTTCAATCCCATTATCCCATTTTTTCATGCTCAGAGACTTGAAAAAAATTGTTTTATTTTTTATTACAACTCAAAGCATTTTGTTTACAGTATTAAAAGTCTCTTTAAATGTTTAATCTATTTTATTTATTCGGGGGAAAAAACGCATACTGAAATATTGATTTGATTATTAAATTTAAAAAAGCCGTTACTTCGGTCATCATTTTTCTTCAGTGTTAAAAATATTCTGTGAATTTTCCTGATTATATCATAACATAAATCCAGTATCATGAATTGAAACGATCTGTGACTGGAGTGCATCGTTACACGCCGAGTAAATCTATATATAAAGGGGTGTAAAAATGTTAATTAAATGATGGGAAGACAAAAGGGAGGAAGAGATTAAGGTTTTGCTCACCTGGCTCTCCACACTATCATGCAGTGCCTGGCGAGCTCTTCTCTGCTCAAGATTTTGCTAAAAAAAAAAAAAATAATAAAAAATTTCATAAATGTGTGATGATCATTTTGATTAATGCACTGAGCTTCTGTGTGGAAGTAACATTGTTTGGAGCAGGAGTAAGTGTTTACCTTATGGAGGTCTGAGAGCTGCTGATGTCTGATTAAAGCCTCTTTACTGGGAAACTGTCTCCTGCAGAGTAAACATGCCAGTTTAGCCCAGTCCGTCATCCTCTCATCCCTCTCTTCTCCCTGCCCATCCTCTCCATCTGGCTCTATTCTGTACACTGATGCTGAACTCAGAGGAGGAGGACTCTGAAACACACACACAAACTTAAAAGTTGAAATGTTGCATAATATTACCCATAATTTTAATATTCATAATATTAGGGGTAAAAAAAATATCCAATTCTTCTCACCTCTCTTTCTTCAGAAAGTTGGATGTGCTCTGTTAGAATCGGCAGTCGCTCTGACAGTGCACCCTGTTTAAAAGCAAAAACAAAAGAGTTTTAGAGTTTAAAATGCACACACACACACACACACACACACACACACACAAACGATGCTCAAAAGTTAAAAAATTTATTCAGTTAAAGACGAAATGATTCATTACTCCGGTCATACTGAATTCTTGTCTCTGATTGGTCAGAATCTGTTGATTAATTATCTCCAACAGCAGCTCTAACAGTAGTGCAGCTGCAAGTCAAAAGTTATCGATTCCATAGTAACAGCTCATTCATGGGTGGTCCAGGTAAAAAAAAAAACAAAAAAAAAGAATAAGTAAGGTCAGGTGTTTTCAATGATTTGAAATATATCCTCTTAAATAGGTGAGGGTCTTCTGTCAGGAGGCGTTTCGGTAACACTTTTGGAAGGAGTCTCCAGTACCACTGAAAGGGAAAATGCTCAGGATGAAAGGGTTTTTTTTTGTTATTTTTCATTAAAGAGTTAAAACAAGGAAGGATAAAATCTGGAAGAAAGATCCCCTTTGTGTGTGCGCACTGCATGACACTTTCTTAGAACATGAGGGCCTCTCCCGGCAACAAGAGAATTAGGAGTGATGCAACTTTGTGCTGATTGGTGAAAATGTATGTGGACACTGATTGGTCCAGACTGAAATGGACTGACAGGGAAGTTCAGGCTTCTTGTTGTATGTCACACAGGAGTGACCTCACCGTACCAAGAGTCAGCTGGTTCACGTCACTTTAGCGCTCGTACTGTTGGAGTGAATGCAAACAGAAAAAAGCCCTGAAGGTATGCAGCGCCCCGTGGAGTTTCCCAGTCAGTATCACCTCTCAATAAATCCCTTGAACGTGTTAATTCTAATGACTAATGCATCAGCCTTGAGATGGGAATGACGACACAAAACTTCACCTTCTTCTCCAGAATGGCGTATCCAGCGTCAGCGCTGGCTGATTCTCGGCGCTCGTCAGCAAGTCGAGCCTGCGTCAGAGAGGAGGAGGCTGAGCGAATGCTCTCCTTCTGCCTGTTCATACTTTTAGCCCAGCGCTCCATGTCTTTAGCAATCTGACCCACACACACACACACACACACACACACACACACACACACACACACAGCATGAGGAATGCTCAACATTGTTATTCACATGAGCATATTAAGAACAGTGTTCGGTGCAGCTCACCTGCTGTGCCGTCTTGGTTTTAGGTTTGTCTTTCTTGTCCTTCGCTGAAGTGGAGAGGTCAGAGGTTGTTGCTGTGGCAGCAGAATCGGTGCCATTGTTAGGAGCAGGAACATAGGTGTGTTTCTCTCCATCCCAGTACATGTACTGCTGAGTGTGCGAGTTATAATAGTACTGATGGAGAAAAAAAATGTGAAAAAAATTAAAAAGGGATTTAAAAAATAAATTCGGTTCCACTAACGAATCGACTGAAATGATACGATTACTGGTGTTAGTGTTGGGTATCTGACTACAACACCAAAGCGGAGAAATTTGGAGGAGTGCTGTTACAGAAAAATAATCAATGTTTTTGGTTTGATTTTTTTTTTTTTTAACAAAAATTGAATAGTTGAAAATGGTACAAAATGCCACAAATCGTCCTGAAACTCACAAGGCAGACACTGATGTAGAACCAAAGTTTGGTATTTTTTTCTACGGTTACACCCACTAATCAGAGATGGGCGGCCCTCCTTCCACAGGCCCTGCCCTGGAGTCGGAGTCTGTCAAAGTGCACTTACTTTCAAATATACCGTTGTGACCCTAGTCCATAGCAGAATTTTTACTGGTATCCATTTACATTTACCGGGTGAACTGGGGCACACTTGCAGTTGCAGTGTAAGCACGCTGGGGGTCTGACAGGATTTGAACCCACAATCTCTCCATCCTGAGCCCAGCACCCTAACCATTACACCCCTGGCTAAAGTCATGGCTTAACAACTACATAGATTTTTTTTTTTGCCAGTATGATCCACTGTGCCATGCATGTGCACTGTGCTCATTTTCCCAAAAAGAATGAAGGATTATACTATTCGTTCAGCTCACTGTTGAACACACGATCATAGGATGCATACCACAGGTGAAATGTCGGTCTGCACATCACACCTTTAACAGCCAGTAACTGGATTTTAAGGGCATGTATTTAAGTGCATGTAGCTCCACCAACTGTATTACATTAATGCATTTGTCTCTCGAGTGTTTGTAAGTGTGTGTATGTGTGTCTAGGAGGGTATTTTTTCCAGCCTATGAGCCAAGCTCTCTCACGCTCTCAGAGAAAGGTAAAGTGAAATAGTACCGACTTTAATACGGTAGAAAGGTATTGGGTGAATGATTTACCTGGGAGTTGGGATCATAGTAAAGTCCAGTAAGAGGATCATAATAATAACTCGAACTTTCATCATACTGATATGTAGACACATCCGGATCAGCTAAAACAACAAAACACAACTACTTATCCAATGAGATAAGGTTAGAAAATGGCATTACTTCCTAAGTATGAAACATTACTGCTAAAAAAAGTGAAGATTTGACTTTTAGAACTAAAAACTTCCTGTAAATCTATCCCTGATTGGGTGGAGATGAGGAGAGAACTTACGGTACTGCTGACGCTCGTACACTGTTCCTGGAGTGGCAGGTTGAGGCTTTCCAACAATCTCAACCTACAAACACAAGGATGCACACACACACACACACACACACAGTGAGTGAGAGAGAAAGAGAGAAACAAGCCATGCTGCTATAGTTATAGAAATTCATTAAGGAGACAAGAGAAAATGTTTGAAATTATATAGCGAATCATTCAGCAAATTTTGAAAAGGTTATTTTGAGGACACATGTGAATCAGTTAATGAATCATGCAGTAAATGACTCATTTGTTCATTTACAAAATGTGGCTATCTTAAGGACAAGAGTGAATCAGTTAGTAAGCCATTTAGCAAATGATTCACTTATAAAAGATCTGATGGATTAACCAAAAGAATCGTTTAGCAAATGATTCACTTCTTCATTGACAGCAAAAAAGTTTTGCATGAGAAATCAAGTGAATCATTTAACAAAGGATTCACTTGTTTATTTACCAAAAACAGACATATTTAAGTGAATAAGTTAATGATTCATTAAATCATTTAGGAAATTACTCATTTTCTGAATTCAGAAAGGTACTGGAGAGTGGCAGAGAGTGGTGTGGGTGTGTGTGGTAAAAGCAACTAACAATTTTGATGAACAAATGAGGGTTGACCCCATACTACTTCCTGATATTTAAACTGAAACACTGATTGGCTTTTACACAGAAGAGGTTTGCATAGTTGTACCTGGTTTGTGCTGACAACTTGTGCGTGTGTCTGTGTGAGCGCAGAACTGACGTCTGCACCTTTGGTTGCCGTGGAAACCAAGGCAGCTATAAATAAATAAAATAAATAAATAAAGAAATTCCACAACACACATTATTAAAAAAAACATTTAAAACAGTTCTATTTAGTGAACATACGTCCCCTTCTCTCCCTCACCTGCAGTCACGCTCCCCACTTCATGGGCACCTATTAACCCTGGGGTAGGATTTGTCATGAGGCCTGTCCCGATATCCACCCCAACCCCTTGATAGCTGACTGGCTGTGCGGTGATTCCTTCTGTTCCCTGCTGAACGAAAGCAGGTGTTGCTGCCCCCTGCTGGTACACACCTGCATCTCCACCTGCAGACAGCTGATTCGTGCATGACACAGAAACCCAAGTTAACGCTTAGATATTTACTGAAACATGAAAAATGTAAGATCGGTCTATGTAGAAATAATCTGAATTATTGTTGGGGTAAGTGAAAATAAATAAATAAATAAAGTGCAAACGATTCCTTTTTAAAAATTACAAGTAAACAGCAAAAACATGCTAATGATTTTCATTGGAAATTTTAATTTTTAATTTTCTTTTTCTTCGTTTCTCTTTGGCTGATCTGAAGGGTGTGTGTGCGTGTGTGTGTGTGTGTGTAACCTGGCTAACGGCCCACTGTGCAGCAGCAATGGCTGTACTCGCTACCATAGCTGCACTCACACGATTATTGTCAGTCACCGACACCTCTCTGCAAAAGAAGGAAAAATTAAAGAGAATAAGTGAGAGAGGTAAGTTTTTGACTTTTTTGACTGTGTATTTAATTTTTTAAACTTTATATTTAAAAGAATGCATTCGCTGATGTGATTCCAACTTTCCTGCTAGCGCTACATGCTATCACATTTTAGTTTTACATTCTTGCCAAAAGACAGCCATCCTTTTTTTTTTTTTTTTTTTAAATGTGACGTCAACAGAAAAACAGTGCACCTCTTAGCCAAAACTGATGACCTCAGACAGGGGCTTAGAAAATAATCACACCCATAACCAAGTCACCCCTGTGTAGAATTTTACAGAATATATTTGATATAGAATTATTTTTGCTGCCATGTTTCAGCCTTCAGTCACTCAGTCAGTTTTCCCAGACCTTCGATCCTCTCGTTCTGTACATACTGCCAATACATATGAATTATGAAACTTTGTTGAGTATCTACCATCCTGGGTGTACCACTTGTGGGAGGATTCTGTACCGTTTGGAGCCCTTGGCGAACTCCACAGTCACACTTTTCCCATCGATGGACAGTGGAGGTTGAAGAGCCTGAAGGATCTGCAGCAGCTGAGACGCCTCCTGCACGACAAACACAGCCTGGTCAATTAAACTAATCAGCATTATCCAATGGTCCTCTCCTCATAAATATAATCACTGAATTAACTTTCTGAAATGACGATTAGCACTGCCTGCCATTTCATAGCAAAAACCAGGGAAGACAAAATGCTACGCATACACTAAAGGGTTACGTGTGATGCAGGAGAGGATACGGTACCACGATAGTGGTGAGCTGAACAAAGGCGAATCCACGGTTCAGCTGCGTCTGTTTGTCTTTTATGAGACGGACGTTGGACGACGAAAGAGTGGCGAATGGTGCCAGAGACGACAGAATAGCCTCCAGTGTGGTATGAGGACCAAGATTCCTCAGGATTAGGGCTAAGATCAAACACACACCAATCAGTGATACATTTAAAGATCCATAGCACTGATCTCATATTCCCATAATAAAAAAAATGACCCTGCTGTAAACAGGTCGGAGGGACGTACTGTCGTTTGCTGCTTCTGCGCTCTGAGATGAAGCGGAGACTTTGAGCAGAGGGCTGGCTGGCTGATAGATGGTAGGAAGAGGCAGTAAGCCTTGTGATGATTCCTTTGACTGCCTCTGAAGTACATCCTTGTGCATCATGGGTAGTTTGTGCTCAGCGTCTGCAGGGAGAGAGAGAGGGAGAGAAAGAGAGAAAGAGAGAGAGAGAGAGAGAGAGAGAGAGAGAGAGAGAGAGGTGTAATCACTGAGAGGTAACTGGGGATTCTCTAATCAAGAGTGGTGTCTTCCTTGGTATTCAGGATACATTAAATAATATATATATATATATATATATATATATTTTAATTATAAAAATTAAACTATCAAAAAAGTATTTGGTGTTCATCACATTCAAACAAGGTACACTGCGTCTAACTCAATAGGGTCAGTTTAAAAAAAAGAAAAAAAAGAGAA
>JAOUQZ010000017.1:2237642-2253178 GCA_028564935.1 Neosilurus hyrtlii | reverse complement strand
ATATATATATATATATATACACACACACACACACACACACACACACACACACACACACACATATATATATATATATAATATCCTTTCCAGGGTGGCATGCTGGTATAATGGTAAGAAGGTCCTGGATTTGAGTCTCGGGCTCGGTGAGGGCGTTTCTGTGTGGAGTTTGCATTTTCTCACTGTGTTTGCGTGGGTTTCCTCCAGGGACTCGGGTTTCCTCCCACAGTCCAAAGAAGTGCACAGTAAGCTGACTGGCTGTTCCAAATTACCTCTAGCTGCAAGCGTGTATGCTTGTGTATCTGTTGGCCCTGTGATGGACCGGTGAGCTGTTAAGGGTGTACCCCGCCTTCGCCCAAAGTTGGCTGACACAGGCCCCAGCCTCCCCGGAACCCAAGTCGGATTAAATGGTTGGCAAATTAATGAATGATTGAATAGATATTCCTACCCATCTGCTGCCACTAATTAGCTCGTACCAAACAGAAGAAGCACCGTACCATAGAAGAGGAAAAAGCGCCTAACCTTCGAGTTGCATTTGGAACGTCAAGAACTTATAGAGCACGTCCTTCCATCCATCCAGAATACGTGTACACGTGGGAACCCTGCGTTATTCTTAAAAAAGGAAACACTTAAGGAAATGTTTCCGGGAGAGAACAAGGGGCGTGTAATAGTGGTTTACAGGTAATGATGCTAACTAATGATATCATGTTCACGTTCTCTAAAGCTGCGGTTTCTAAATGGTGGACTTTAGCTGTCGAGACTAAGATTGCGTGTTTGGTTCCCTCATTTTTATTCCCTTCTATAAGCAAGTTATTAAAATTAATTCATCTTGATCTACGTAGGACACGTGAATGGGGTTTGAGAGCTCCCACCAAAAACTTGTCGAGTAAGAGAAATCATATGGGAGCTCCGCTTTAAGATTTAAAATCTATATATTACAGCGACAGCAATGAATTTTAAAAACGAATCACTTGACTTTAAAATTAGCCAAGAGGTCTGCAGCATGCATGGAGGTTTTCTAGATTAGTGAAGACTTTTAAACCCAAGGTAAGAGTTTCAGATTTGAGATGCGGCTTATAACGATTACGAGGACTGCGGAAGGTTTATAGATACCCGGAGCTCGACGGTGAGTTCTTGGGATTGTAAAGAATGATAATATTCGTTTGGATTCTATGCTCGAAAGGATACGGAATTCCTTGGTTAACATGAAAATATATTTACATAGACATCAATCGTAGTGTATAGAGGACACATGGGTGTTTTACCTGATTTCGGAACGCCACATTTGAAACATTTCTCCCTTCGCTTGAAGTTCTGCACTCCACACTGGAATGTACCAGACAGCATATTAGCCAAAACTGTGATCGGTTCCATCGAACAGCACAGGAAGTGTTTTTATTTCGTACTTATTACACGGTGATCGATTATGATTGGTCAATCACGGCCCTGCACGTTACTACTGGACGCAATGATATCTTTTATTATTATTATTATTATTATGAATATTGTGTAAGTAGTCGAGCAATAAGCAGGAACATAAAACACACTTCTCCAGATGACAAAAATAAATGAAATGAAATAAGCGTGTGTACCTTATTACAGAGCCAGTCCTCGTTAGCACGTGGCTTTGGGTCACTATAGTGCATAGACACTCTGTGTCCCAGAACAGTCAGCACTTTCTGATGGATGGAAAAAGAATGAGAGAAGGAGGGGAGGAGAGAAAAATATGACAGTCAGGGTCAAAAAAAAGGAAGTGAAAAAACAATACAGACCTCAGCTCACAGAAAGAAAGAATGAGAGAGAGACAGAGAGAAAGAGAGAGAAAGAGAGAGAGACAGAGATCACCTTCAGCTAGAGAAAAATGGGACGGACGTACCAGCCTCTCTCGGCCATTACCACCTCACCACCCCTCGACTTCAGGGGTAACACGCGAAATAAACCCACATTTCTTTCACATCCCATCCACAACATGGCTTTCTGAACAGCCGAACAGACACGCCTCCTTGTTCTGATTGGTCGGGTGTTTCACATATACCAACATTTTACCAAAGGCCATGTCGACTTATAGATGCAGAAATGATACAATTTCTTATAAGAGCAAATACGTGTGTGTTTCCACAGCCTGAAGGAAAAAAAAAAAAAACAACACTGTACGCAGTGTGTGGGTGAATGTGTGTGTGTCAGTGTGTGAAGTGACCTGGTTGGTCTCCATCCACCGGCTGGCCTCCTGCAAGTGATTAAACTCGACGAAGGCGAATCCTCGGCTCTGACCTGCACACACAGCGCCGAGCCACAACAAGACAACACAACATCGCAGTAAGGGGTTAATGCACTCACTCGGACAGAGAGAGAGAGCGAGAGAGAGAGAGAGAGAGAGAGAGGAGAGAGAGAGAGAGAGAAAGAGAAGCAGAGAGGGGTAGTGTGTGTGTCTGTATAAAGAGTGCGAAATGAGACACCCACTGGTTTATAATCACTCATGGCTTTGTTAACAAACACTCATATGCATGCATACATGCACATGCTCACGCTCACACACTCTCACACACTCTCACACACACAAACTTCATAAGGTCAGTTTGATTTCTCCCAAACCTCAAACTTTCAAATAAAACTTCAATGGGATGTGCTTCCTCCACATTCTGCCTCAGTTACCGGCAGACCGTGTGTTTATTCTTACTGAGGGTGGATATCCTCCTCGGTTACCTCCAGCGCTTTACACAATAATAAGGAAACGGACAGAGCGGATTCAAGCGACAATAAGATTAAGATTTGGATGCAGTAGCACAAAAATCGAATTCGCCTCCTTTAATACGGCTTTTCCGCTGAACAGCGTGGCACAGCTTGGTGGCAAATACCGACTCGGGGCGATGTGTATCCTGCCTGAGTGTGTGTGTTGTTTGTGATTATATTTTTTGCTGTGTCGGCCTGACACTGATTTTGACCTCGACGTGTTGGAGCTAAGCGCAGGGGAACCCCACAGACCGCTCCGTTGTCGTTACTGCGATGAGCGATGTATCCTCCTCGAGACTGTACAGTCCAACTGAACATGTCTATGTATGTAAACACACATACAGCACACACAGTGTAACTCATGAGCAGCCGTTTGTAATTCGATGTCACTCGCAGAACTCTGGGGTTAAAGGCTTTCCAAACAGAAATTCTAAGTTATTATTGTTATATAAATATATATTTTTTATCCTACTTGGAAATTCCAAGCAGAGCTAAACTCCAGTGCAGAAGCGATGTGTATTATCCGGAAAGACGAGCATCATGATTCAATAACACCATATGAAGCAGTGCAGTGTATAGTGGAGGTGACATCATCAGTGACACTTCACCTCCTAAGGTCAACATGTGTAGTCACACACATCACACTGAGCTTAAATCTAAAAATTAATTAATTAATTATTTAATTTAAAAAAAAAAAAAAAAAAAAAAAAAAACCGGCATACGGTATTAAAAAAAAGCTTCTCCAAGAACTCATTAAAATTAAAATAATTATAATTACTCAGGAATTTATCTGCTGAAGTGCAACTTTGAAAACCAAAAGGCCTCATGGGAAATTTCTCTCACCTGAGGATTTGTTCCTCATCAGTCGAACATCCCGAGGCTGCATCCCCTGAACCTGGAGCAGGGCTCGGATCTAACCCACACACACACACACACACACACACTTTGTTAAAACTCAATGTTAAACCTGTTAGAATCATTTGAAATATAAACACCAGAACCTGGAGACTAAGATTTTTTATGCTTTTTATTCTGAAAATCCTTGAAATAATTTATTAGAAAATTACTACACAAACCTCAGGCTATACAAAAAAACGACAGACATTTCAGACTCTGAGTTCTTATGTTTTATATATAAACTAGATATTTACGATGAAGGTATATATATATATATAATAGATAGATAGATAGATAGACAGACAGATAGATACAATATGCATAATTTCATTGTTTAGAAATATTTTGGTTTTTATTCCAATAATTTCCTTTAAAAAATCCCTAAAACAAATAATTTATAATTACTGACTGCATGATAAATGTAGTACTGTATACTTGTGCGTGTGTTTGTACCTCGTTGGTAGTGGCATCGGGTGGCAGCATCCTCAGCATGATGATGTTACTTGGTTTCTGGTCTTCGGCTCTATAATCCTGGTCACGCAGCTCTGCGTCCTCTACACCCGACTCTGTCCTGTAACGCATCTCTTCATCCTCATCCCTCCATCCGCCATGCTGCTGGAGAGGCAGAGAGTCAAAAACGTAAGAACTCGTTCTATTTAATAACAGATACGGCTCACATTTCAGAACGATCGTTGACGAGTCGAAGCAGTGCCACCTGCTTCGTATAATTTAACCAAATTTATAAAGCACTATTACTACTTTATCCAGTTTCATTTAATCCGAATTCGTGTTATCCCCAAAATCAGTTCTCTAAATAACAAGTCATTAGATTTTAATTTCCTGAAAAGTTCATACAGGGCTCAAAAAGAGCTGAAACTGATGTTTGCTAGTGTGCCTATGGTATTCCAGATGTTTTTCTAGTGTGTGCCTATGGTATTCCAGATGTTTTTCTAGTATGTGCTGATGGTATTCCAGATGTTTGCTAGTGTGTGCCTATGGTATTCCAGATGTTTGCTAGTGTGTGCTGATGGGATTCCAGATGTTTTTTCTAGTGTGTGCCTATGGTATTCCAGATGTTTGCTAGTATGTGCCGATGGGATTCCAGATGTTTTTTCTAGTGTGTGCCTATGGTATTCCAGATGTTTGCTAGTATGTGCCTATGGTATACCAGATGTTTGCTAGGGTGTGCCTATGGTATTCCAGATGTTTGCTAGTATGTTCCTATGGTATTTCATACAGTTGCTAGAATGCTGTCGTGTAGTTACACTTGCTGCCATTTTTTCTGAATAAATATTATTATTATTTACAGAAACTTTTCCCATGATCCCCACCCTTCTTGATCCGGCACTTCTGGAATATTTTTCCTCCTCTGCTTGTCCTCCGTCTCTCCTCCACTCTTCCGATCTGCGTCTGTAGAGCTCGTAGTCTCGCTCGTCCTCATACTGAAAGTCTCTGTCCTCCTTCTCGAAGTGTGGGTGAGAATTCGAGAAGCCACTGCCTCGTCGGTGTCCGTCCCCGCTCTCCCGGTTTCCTCGTGCTCTGTACCTCTTTTCATCGAAATCACCGCAGCCGTGTCTTTCTTTACTTAAACCGCCACTTTCGTCATATCCACCATCGTGTGGGTATCCACGGTAGTCAACATCTCTGTAATCATGATCTTTGTTTTCGGGACGTCCCATGCGGTCACCGCGTCCGCTCCTAAAACCCAAAGTAAAAACACACAATGTTTTTAAATTACTTGTAGCTACCGATTAAGCATCAAAAAACTGGAGCGTCTTTTGATAAGCTGTGAGGGGTACAGCACATTACACATTTTCTTTGCATTTGGCTCATTATTTGGTCTTGGGTACATTTATTATAATTTTTTAAACCATAAAAACAATCAAAATTCTTCTCAATGTACAAAGTTAGGACTCTAAAGAAAACAATAATGTTCATTAAAAGATAAAATTATCCACAAAATAAATTCTAAAGCCACTATTTAAATTAATGTCACGTAACGCTGACGGACACATCAAGTCACCTGTGTCAAGAAGTAATAAATATTCATGAGACTCGGCCTTCAGGGGTTTTTTCTCACTGATGTGTGAAACGATTTATAAATGAACAGAGTAACATGTAATTGGTTTGACAGACGTTTCACCCGTGTTTTACTCATGTTGATAGAACGACCTGTATGGATTTTTTTAGCACAGTTCTTTTATTGAGTGCAACCAACGCCACCATCTGTCCAGTTTACTAAAACCAAGTACAGATAGTTGCCGGTTTGGACATCATATTGACCAAGATATCAAATATATGGATCTTAACAGACGTTACGTTCATTTTTATCTCATTAAAAAGGCGATTCTTTTTTTGTCAAAATACAACAAAATTAGCAAAACCACACATTAAACATCTGTTTCACAGATATTACAAATTTGTAATATTTATTTGTAAAGCCGGTAACTGGACTTAACCAGATATGTCCGACTTTCATTCTGGAAAATCGACAATTTTAGTATGAATAAAGTCAAAAAAGAAAGAGGCTGTGCTTTGTAAAACACTTCTCCCTCAATTTCCCATACCCCTATTTCCCGGATTTCAGATTCCCCATACAAAATCCAGCACCCAACATTATTTGGTATTGCCGGAAAAATGTTCAGACAAGTCCAGGAATCGGTGATGTAAGTCCAGGACGGTAATGACTTTCAAACTTCTCTCCTGTCCTGCCTGTTCCCATCCGAGTGGAAAGACGAAAATGAAGCAGCAGAGGAGCGGAACCACAATATTGCATATTGAATGTCGGATAAGTGTGTAAAAGTCCGGGACTACTACTGAATAATGGTGACTGCCACACCGATTATGATAAATGTCCAGGAAAGTATAGGGACCACGGACATTAGCGATTGCCGAACTTTTGAGGTCCCCGGACAGCCTATCCCCCCTAATAATCCGGGAAATCGCGGGTGAAGGGTATACTGAAATTGCTCATCCTAATGATTTACACATAAATCAGATAAATATCCAGCTTAAAATAAACAGTCTAAAATTAATTGGAAACAGCGCTAAGTTTTTAGCCTCTTAACCTCACAGAGCTCACGGATGCTAACTAGCCATCTAGCAATAGACTAACATAACTGGCTACCTTGAAAATATTTTGAACGAATAATAAAACTATTATAAACTAAGGGTTTTGTATGGTATGGAGAATTATTCAGTCTCGAATGAATAAATTCCCACATCATGTATTACCTCATTTAATAACTGCTTATTATCCACACCACAAATTCAGGATAATGCTTGCATCAAAACACAAGATTTGCCTCACGATCTGATGCTGAAACCAGAGAAATTCATCAAAACTTTGTCCCAAAAACTTGAAGGTTCCAGAAAATGGCCTTTAGGTTTTTAACGTGAATTTTTTAAGGGTGAGTTTCAAAAGATGTCGTTATAAAGTGCACATGACCTCGACCACATAAAAATAAGCAATTCAAATCTTGTTTAAGTTTCTAGTACAATTATTCACCTCAGGCTAGGTGGATATTGCTGAACGGTCCACTTTATCTACCTTTCATCTTATTCAGCGATATCCACCTCAGCTTTTTTGAATAATTGTTATTTAGAAAATACCTGAACACTGAAGAACATTTTACTCACCGTCTCCCATAATCCATGTTTAGTAACAGGATGTGACCGGTGCCTCCTTCTCCTGATACAATAACACACAAAACACCAGTTAAAAATGTACCGCAGCCCTGTTGAATTCTTGTCTTTGATTGGTCAGAAGGTGTGTACACAGTAACATCCTTAACACAGTCTCGTATCTTGCCACGTAAGCCGCATATTTAAAAAAAATTCCAATGACAAGAAACAAACCATATTTTGCCAAATGTGTGTCGTTTCCGTGGTGTATCGGGGTTCTAGGGGCATAAAGTCACAGCGTACTGAGGCGCATACGTGGCAAATGACGCACTGCCACGATGTAACTGTTTCATGGGCGTGGCAATTTGCCGCATGTGACGTTGGTGCTGCTTAACTGCGGGTGTTGGGAACGCTGCGTTCGTTGTCATTTGTTACACAACAGCGACCCCTAGCACCTCCCAAAATATACATACGAATATATCCCTCCCCCCATTGTGTAATGAGACCTCATTTCATTAATTTATTAGAATCCACTCACCAATAATATGAGGAAAAAGAAAACCAACAAATCAGAACGAAGATTTATTTTTTTAAATTAAATTTGTGTTTATATAAGTGATTGGTGAAGAGGTAGATCAGTTTTCATATGAAATCAGCCAGCAATTCAGATATTCAGACAACTAGAGGATCCTTATTTCACTATCTGGGTATCAGCACAGCAATAACGTTTCTGAAATATGGGCATGCCCAGCACACACAAATAAGGGTATTCATTTTATTAAGTCCCAATATCCCTCTATAATATAAAATACAATTCCCCTCTTAGTCCCACACTCCTAGGCTTAACTTGAAAACAGTGAAAAGTAGAAAATCAATGTTGAAAAACTTTATTTCTCTGAACGTCCTTTAATATTCCAATCCCTTAAGACTGTGATGTAAGCTTGTCAACTGAAGCGTTCGCACAGCGTTACAGGTGCTCAAGCAAACGACCCAATGTCCCACCACTGCCTAGCGTGTTTTTACGGCTTTCATGTGACGTATGTATTCCGTATCAACGCTGCTGTGTACGTGCTACAGAATTTTAACATCCTGAGTCTGAAACTGTGCAATCATTTACTAATCCCTATTCACCATCCAACCTTTTCCACTTATCCGAGGATGGATGGCATGGGCAACAGGTCTAGGTCTAGGAAGAAAACCCAGGCATCCCTCTTCTCTTGGGGAAGTCCGAGGCGCTCACAGGCCAGAAGGGATACATACCCCTCCAGTAAGTTCTGGGTGAACCCCAGAGCTTGATCGCAATCAGACATACTGGAACTTTTCTCCGGGTACTCTTATCCAGCAACTCAATGCTTTTTAAGTTTTTTTTTTTTTTAATTAAACGCAAAATTACTTATGTTTATATGTTATAGGTTATATTTCGGGCAGGCTAACGTTTCCCCTCTGCTCTGTCTGTCTGGCATTTGTTCAACAGCCCAAACGCAACGCATGATGGTATATATTGCTTAGTTAGTGACCATCCCTTGTACACTACTTTTCACAATGCATTCATTCTAGGATATGTTCTCACTATACACACAGACACAGAGAAAGATAGGCAGAGCCACTGCACACGTATTAAAAGTATTCATCAATGAGACTTAGGCTGGTTGCCATCTTGTTTCAGACGAGTCTCTATGCAAATGTGCTACAAAAGTGGACACCAGTGTTGAAATACAAACATAAAAACACAGTCTGACTTGTACAGATGTATAATAATCAACAATATGTATGTTTACAATAAAATAATCCCAAAATGGTGGTGAGGAGTCGCTATGACTAACCACAAAAAGCTTCAACAGATGCTTCCAATAATTTATAAAAGCAATGACACTGATAACACGCGGCTTTGATAGAAATCATATTCACATTTATTTCCCCTTAGATCTACACAACTGCATATAAATTCTAGTGATAGCAATAATGATGTTATAATATATGATTATGTCATCTGTTCTACAGATAATTAAATATTATTTGTTAAAAAAATATTACTACACTACGTTTTCACATTACACACCATTTTGATTAATAACGTATTTTATTTTACACAAGTTACTCGAAATTCCGAGTAAGATTTCTTTTAAATCAAATAAGGCATGTAATGCATAAAAACAATATCTTATGGTTGTCTCAGACTATCATTCATTCATTCATTTTCTGAAGCGCTTAATCCTAATTAGGGTCGCGGGGAGGCTGGTGCCCATCCCAGCCAACTCTGGATGAGGGCGGGGTACACCCTGGACAGCTCGCCATGCCATCGCAGGGCAGAAACACGCTGACGGCGATGCAGCTCCTTTTTACGAAGATCAGCAGTGGTTCTTTACATTCCTCTCAGCACAGACAGTGAGAGACACGGCCTGTTTGATAACCCAGTTAGCTGCACTGGGGTGTCTGAAGACTAGTTAAGGTCTATAACAACCTACTGTAATGTACAGTTCAAAACAATATGCCGCCAGATTTCGGACATGCACCGCATTAATTTTGCGGATTGCAAGACTTAATTGCCCCATGAGATAAATAATATTGTCTGAATCTGAAAAACAATATGAACCTGGTGTCACCTCTGCCTTTCTTCCTCTGAGCCTTCAGACACCTCTACAAAAAGGCAAACTCCCTGTTGGTGTTTACTGTTATTTTTTTTTGTGCATTATACTGTAAATGGTGTTTGTTGCGTAATCAACAGAATTTGCTAAACAACGCATTCTATTCTAGAGTCGCTTCCTGTGACGTCTCTTTCTTACTACCACGTGACACGCAGAAGACACGTTTTAGGAAATAAAACACAAGGTAGGAGTGATGTGACACCTCTCAGAAACCGAGATGTCCTGAGAGACAGAGAAGCTGCAGAGTGACTAAACAGTCTTTATGCCAGGGTAAAGAACCCCAGAATAAAGAGTGGCTAGAAAAAACCCCTAACAAAACAACCACACAAGGTGACTTGACATTATCAGGGTCTTTAATCCTGCAAAGATGTTAATTTTCTACTAATAAACACACCCCAAAGTAGTTCATTCCATTTACAAACCATCAAATACACTTTCTATTAGGTTGAAATTATATAAAGCAGTGATTTATATAGTACACTTCATGTGGGGGAAAATCTAAAAAATAAAAGATTATTTGCTGTCATACCTCTTATCATAAGTTAATGGACAAACAAAATCCAGTTAGCTGGTTAGCTAGATAGTGATCAAATGCGGTGTGCAATGCTAGCTAGCTAGCTAGCTAACCAGAGAAAACATTTGATTTGGAAAAAGTTATCTAGTAAAAAAACCGTCAGAGAGCTGAATAGCTAACAAATAACATTAGCCATAGCTGATAATATTAGTCAACACGTTAATGTTGCTGAATAAAACATTTAGTCAGCATAGGGTCAGCTAGTTTGTAACTAAGTGAGCTAACAAACATACCGAGTTAGCTAACTCGACGCTGTGTATGTGGCTAACGCTAGCTAGCTCATACAAAGAAAAACATTTAAACTGCTACACAATTAACAGTCCAACCACTACTTACTAACACTGACTGCAGTTAACTGATTAAATCTGACTTTAATGTTAAATAAACAGTAGTAATTGTATTCATATCAACAATTTCTATTAAGTATAAAGACAGTTTGCTAGCTAGCGCAGTGTAGCATTAGCCTGCCTGTTTTGTAGTAAAGCTTTCAATCATGTCTTGTTTTGTTAGCTTTAATAGCAAGTTAAATAACCACTTAAAGGTCATAAATGGCGTCAGAGGATAAAACATCGTGAATAAGCACACTGTGGGGTCTGTGCTCTTACCGTTGTTAAGTAAAAATGGTGATTTGTCCTTTGATGTTTTGGAAAGTACGCGTTCATGTGCGCAGTGTAGGTGTTAGCAGGGTTGCCAAATCACCAAGAAATCACCATTTCGAGTAAACATGCGGTGTCGTGCAGTCTCAGAAAAATGATCAACGATCAGCTGAAGCACTGAAGCGGCTATTCCAGCGTTGATTGTTTTCCTAAAACAGAAAGCCCTGATTTTTTTTCTCTTTAGTCCTCTTATGACACTTATTTAAATGTACATTATTAATGAATGCCATTGTCCCTATTTGAAATACATTAACATTGGGTTAAATGTACAAAATGCTTCGGTGCGAATAATGGAACAAATTCTTGAATCCTCTAAAATAGTTCTGGAGGAACAAAATAAGCGCTCTTCCCGAAGGGTCCCCCTCAGTTCGAACGAGATTTTGATACGATTTTTTCCTGCGTGGCAAATTTCCAGTGCTGAGCCTCAATATGAACATCAGGTGACAACGAACGGCCCTTGTTTACTGTTGGCAAGAATTTATGGCACTATGTTTATCTAATCCGACATCATGACCATCTGAAAAGGAGAAAAATGTTGTGTAGTCTGATCGTGGTATAAACCCACCTACAGATGTTTAGCAGCATATTCATACTCAGAAATAAAGGATGAACATCAAGTAAAGAAATGTGTAATCACTGCAGGGATTTGATAAATGTTCTACTGTTCCTACTGGGACAAATCTATCGAGTATTTATTTTTCTGGCAGCAGGGAGAAAACCACATTTACATGTTTCTTTCTCATGAATGTGAGCACTTGTGACGTAACAATGACAGGGATTCTCAAACAACTGTTCACTTTCACCTACGGGTGATTTGGAACAGAAAATTAGCCTAATGTGCATGTATTTGGAGCGTGGGAATAAATTTAAGGAAACACACAAACTTCACACAGAAACGCCCTTATCGAGCCTGGAGCTCAAACCCCGGACCTTATTGCTGTGAGGCAGCCGTGCGAACCGCTATGCTACCGTGCCACCTCGTGTACTTTCAGTCAGTCGGGTTCCAGTATCAGCGACTGTCGCAGACTGTGAGATTTTGCCCGCTGTTCGGATTCAAACTTTATCCCGACAGAAGACCAATCAGATTGCTCCGTTACCATGTAGTTTATACTTAAAAATTTTCATCAGAGGATAAAGTTGATGAGTAAGTAAGAACTGTAATATTAATTTCCCAGAGACAAGTGAAGATGGATCATGACAGTAAAATAACAGATTCTACTTAATCTGAATAACTAACCCAGAGAAATAACTAAAAAGCCACTCAGGATAAAAGACGAGAGAAAGCTTGGATTTTCCATTAAATTTTATTTTCTAAATGCAACATTAAAAAAACTGAATGCTTTTAAATAACATGAAACCAAATGCCAAATGTATTAGATCACTAATGTACAGCCCAGAATCCTGTGAGACACCAGGTACAGCAAAAAAAAAAAGGAAAAAGAAATAAAGTAGGGGGAAAGCAGTCTAAATATACTCATTTACAAAGAAAGATGCGCATGCATTCATATACACATATACAGACATACGTACAGTCAGATCAACATGGTCACAGAAGACAGGTGGAGAGATCAGGATGAAAACCAGTGGGGGAAAAAAAATAAAACCCTAAAATGAAAAGTCCTAATGACGGATTCCTTTTAAAAACCTAACCTCAAATGCTCAGAGGAAGTTTTAAAATAACCCTGTGCTGTGTTCCAAAACTGGGTCACCCTCACCCCTGTTCACTTCCCTGAAAAATATAGTCTTACTGGCTTGAAAACTAGCTAGTATGCTAACTATCATGCTTGGTCATTGGCTAGAAGAGTAAAATAATGATCATGAAGATGAGTGAGTCGTAAACCCCTCCCACTGGACAATTAAACGTTGTGATATAATCATTTCATTGCTTGTCTCATCCGCCATGTCGATGATGCAGTGGTTGACGTGAAGACAATTTCGTGGGCCTGACCCGAAGAAAGTGGACAAGGGGGGAGGACCCATTATTGGAACAGGGCCCCATCCTGGGCTCCATAAATCACAAATCTGAATCTCTAAGCTTTTTCAGACGTCCTTATCACAGATCACGGTTTTTCGCTAAATCCCCCGTCTCTGAATGGCCGCATCAGTATAATGGGAATTAAAACCCCACCCTCCCTCCCTGTTTCACCACGGCACACTTAGAGATTCTCCGACCAGCCTGTCATTTTGGCTTGGTGTCTATAACAACAAGCAGCCGCTCTTCTTGCCGCGCTTCTTGGCCTGCAGCGCCGCCCTGGTGGCCATTTCAAATACTTCCCTCACACCGTCTTTCGTCTTCGCCGAGCATTCTAAATAACCGAAGGCGTTGATCCGGTTCGCCATGTCGCGACCTTCTTCTGGTTTTACAGGCTCCTGCAACAGACAGAGAATAAATGATCAGAGCATGAGCTCAAGACTTACTGCACCATAAAACAGCGAGTCGATGGTATTCAGCAAGCGTTCAGGCATCACACCAATAGACGACATATCCCACCCCCAAAAATATGAATTGCAAGAATCCCAGAAATATCAAAAGGCACAACTTACACTGCTTGGTATAAGTAACTAAAGTCAGATGAAGAACCCCCCCAAATTATACTCCAGGAGCGTGACAGAATAAATATGATGAACAGAAAATGAAAGGGAACCTGTTTCATTTTGGACAGCTCTCGTCGTGTGTGCTCATCATTACGCAGGTCCTTCTTGTTCCCTACAAGGATGATGGGAACGTTCGGACAGAAATGCTTCACTTCTGGTGTCCACTTTTCTGGAATATTCTCTGAAGGAGAAGAAAGAGAGGATGTTTTAATGATGCTGGTGTTAACATTAATACAATCCTGGAGTGTGATCACGCTCTCGGAGGAATTCCTCTCTCAAGAATCTGTGTCTTGGTTTTAGAAACACTGATGTTAGCACCGTGGCTGACGCTTTAATATTTTTGTCCTAACATCCTCTTGGTCATAGAAAAAGAATTGAGATATTATAATCTGAGACGTGGCTCACCCAAGCTATCAGGACTGTCTATAGAGAAGCACATGAGGATGACGTCCGTGTCCGGGTACGAGAGCGGCCTCAGACGGTCGTAATCCTCCTGACCCGCCGTGTCCCACAGAGCAAGCTCCACCTGTGTATAACCAACCACACACACTTACACTCATAATTATAATAATAATAATACTTTTTTTAAAGAAACATCAGCGACAGCAATCTTTATCCTGTTCTTCCGCAGAATATTGGGGATAGGTGTGAAATTAAAGATGTGCAGCAGAATTATAAATGTTTTGGAAATGATAACTTTATTCTGATGAATCACATCAATGCTGGTGGTAATACTGATATTACTGTTTTTAGAGGATAAAATTCTATATTCTGTGTTGAAAATGGCTCATAAACACCACCTACTGGTCAAACTCACGCTGATCTGTGCCGGGAGCCAAGAGTCAAAGAATGAGTAATTCCAGCCCCTGGCAGTTTATCTAGTTTATCTTTAATCGCCTGAAGCTAACACACAAATCAGACGCTCTGCCGTTCACAGGGCATCAGTTTCTTTAATTTTTCACCTGTTTATATATTTGGGGTCTTTCATACCTGCTTTCCATCCACTTCGATATCTGCAACATAATTCTCGAACACGGTGGGGACGTAAACCTCGGGGAATTGATCCTTACTGAAGACGATCAGTAAGCACGTCTTCCCACAAGCTCCGTCACCAACAATTACCAGCTTCTTACGGATTGCTGCCATCTAACAACAGAAGAGGCGAAACTATCAGAATGATAAAGACTCACTCCCGAAAACTACATACACACACACACACACACACACACACACACACACACACACACACACACACACACACACACACATATATACATGCACACACACACACACACGTTTCCCCGATAATGAGACACTGTCTTAATTTTTTTCGGTTCAAAAAACACCATATGGCTTATTTTTGGGGTAGGTTTTATTTTAATTAACATTAACAGCAATTTCAATAAACAGGAAAGTGAGTCCTCCACAACTGCTTTCTTGTACTGTTTCTTTTTGCACTCATGTCTGGGGTCAAAACAGACAGGATAATACCGGTAAAATGATGACTGTTATACTCCTCCAGTCCTGCTTTTATCCCCATCATGCCCCTCAGTCCTGCTTTATAATACTTTACCTACCGTTTTGTTCCCTTAACTTTTTCTGTCTTTCCTCCGCGGCGCTGCTGTAAATAGCGCTGGCACGCGTGCATTCGCGCATTTAGCTAGGTCTTATTTTCGGGGTAGAACTTATTTTGGACCGTTCTGCTGAAGTAAGGGTAGGTCTTATTATTGAGGAAACACGGTAATAAGACCTACCCTGATAATAAGACCTACCCTTACTTCAGCAGAACGGTCCAAAATAAGCCCTACCCCGAAAATA
>JAOUQZ010000017.1:2185889-2232658 GCA_028564935.1 Neosilurus hyrtlii | reverse complement strand
TGTGTGTGTGTGTGTGTGTGTGTGTGTGTGTGTGTGTGTGTGTGTGTGTGTGTGTGTGTGTGTGTGTGTATCTATATGCTGGGTTTCTTTTAGTGTTTATTTTATTTAAACACTTTTTATATGCAGGTAACAGGTGGTGTTTTTACTCTGCAATCTTATACCTTCAAGGTTTGACCTCTGACCTCAAAGTTAATCCACTAACGTTATTTCTCTGCAGTGACGCTTTGTTTGTTCTCAAAAGTTTTTTTGTTTAAGTTTGGTTTGTATTAACTGATGCACTTGAGTGTTCGATGGTTTACAGGGGTAAGATTTTGTTTGATGCTGTGTGGTTTCAGTTTTATTTTTTTCACGATGTTTGGTAAGATGGTGTGATGGTGATTTTGGTGCAACTGGAGAAAGTGTACATGAATGTAGATAAACAATAAAGTGGGCTTGAGAGGAATTCTTGTGTTTTATTTCTTTAAGTAAAATTTTACTCAAAATACAATAGCCTTTCTACCATAGATTGTAAAATAAAATTTTCTACTGAAGTTCTAGCACTACTGAGTTGTACATTATGTACCTTGATCTGTTATATATAAACTGGTAAGCATTTACCAGTAGGGAGCACAGACAAGTACGTCTGGTCTGATACCACTGATGACCTTCTGTAGCACGACCTGCTGACACTGTTATGATGGACAGGAGTCAGAACACACGGTGCATTTTAGGCTGCTGAGTATAGCGCTGTCTAACCACAGACCTGTCAGGTGGTGTTAATGTTATGGCTGATTGGTCTACATACTGTACGTCTCACACTTTTTAATCTAGGCCATAATATATGATTTCCTTTATATTTGACAAAGCAGAAAATACTTTGACAAAGCCGTGTTGACTTGTGTTTTTAAAATTCTGTTTTTATTCATGCGCAAATCCACAATTAGCATAAAACAGGTGGGTGGAAACACTTGCAGCGGTTTTGCTCATTATTACAAAAAGATGTGAGTAAACTAACAGCCCTGAGAGCGCCCCCTACAGGAAGTGTTCCTTCACGTCACTTTAATCTCACTTCATTACACTCTTTATTACAATGTACATAAACAGTAGCGTAGCTTCGTGACCCATTTCTTAAAGAATCAGTTAAAAGAGACAAGTGGTTGCATTCCCATTTCCTACTCTTCTAAACATATCAAACCTGCAAAAATAAGAACAGTGCACATTTATATAAAAAAAATTCTTCAGGAAAAAAATGGAAGCAAAATGCTAAATGACAATCATTGACATTTATTTACATTTACAAAACCTCGCTGATTCTTTCTGGGTGTTTGCTTTGCAACTCGTCTAATAATTCACTAAATACTAGCAAGAAAAGGCAAAAAAAAAAAAAGAAATAAAAGAAATCCTATCGCCTGTCTTTAGGCTTCACAGCTTGGCATGTGCCGACACAGACGAGTAATTATCACAGTTAAAGATTACGGCGGCGTGGCATTCCAATGCTCTCATTGCTCAGCATTTTAGCACTAACAAATATCCGGTGAGATTCATTTGGGATTCTGGTGATCGTTTGTCATTACTTTTAGCATGTAGTCTCATTACAGCTAAATCATCAGCTTAGATACAAATGTCTACCTTTTCAACCCTTGGCTCTTGTAGCAAGAAAAATCCTGGCTAACAACTGACTAGCTAAGTGGTACTGGGTCCGTAAGTTTGAGCCGAATTAGCTAGAAAAATGTAAACATTAAAAAAAAAAAAAGACATTTGATAAGCAAGCATATTTTGGATGTAAGTTTTCTTACTTTTATATATAGTTATTAAGCTATTTAATGCTCGGTAGCTTACGAATGCAAATATGACTGATTTAAAACAAAGAATGCTAGCTATTGCTTTCTTCGTGAATTAAAAGGACGTTAAAGGAAATGTTAGCTGTTGGAAACATGTTTAAACAAATTCCTCCATCAGGGGAAACAGTTCTGTCTGTCATTTTTTTGACACTTTCCTGGAACATCCCTTCAAATTCACATTTCCGTGATAGCAGTTAGCTAATTTGTATTTTAGCATCTCGTCTTGCTTTAAATAGAAAGCTATAGGATGTAAAGGGTTCACTTGATTAGAAAGTCAGACCCTAGCCAACGTTTTTACCCAACTGAATCTCTTATACCACGATGGTGATTGAACCACGTCCTGATATATCACGCAACCAATTGTCGGCACATGCCTAGCTAATCTAGTTCTCTAGGTGACTCATGCTCGGCGTTATCTCAAACAGAGAGATGAAGATTAAAAAGACAGATGAAGATAGAAAATGAGGAGAGAGAGAGGAAAAATAAGAGCCATAGCTCTGTAAGGCATCATATTCAAATTTCAGCATAAAGAGAAGAAACAACAGGCACAACCTTACAGACGGATTCGCCACATCAGTGTCAAGATTCATGCGCTTAGCATCTGTGGCTAACAGAGCTCAGTTTTGAGTTAGAGAATATTATTTTAAAGCACAGATTTTGGCTGTGGAGGCGTTACCTTCTAGCGAGAAGCAACAAATACACGACTGAACACCCTGCGGATGACAATACACTGGTAATGATACACATACAGTATCTGATTCCTGAATTGTTCAAAATAAGACATGAAGAATAATAAACATGACAGACAAGTACACACCGTACATGGAGACATATAAGATACATATGCTGCTATGGTTCGGTATGGAATCGGTATTATTATAATGCCTAAAGTAACATAAACCCGATGGAATCGTTGTTCAGTAACGTAGATATTAGAATAACAGAACAGGAAATTTGTCTGTGTCTGAGGGGAAAAGACATTTTTCTTCAAAATTAAATGCATAGCAATTTTTTTTTTTATATTGTAATTTTTTATTATTACTTTTTTTTACAAAATAAAAGTAAAATGTAGTGCAAAATAATACATACCTGCTTATGAATGATTGACATGGCAAAATCATAATCATAATAATATAAAAGGAAATATGTATATTTTAAATGCTTAAGACATATAAGATACATATACTGCTATAGCACAGTATGATATTGTAGAACGCTGAATTGAATACAAACTGTCTTAACTAAATAATTAACCATTAGTGTGGATATATTCAAATAAAAAAGTGCAGGAAAGAAATAATGACCAAAATATAAGAAATTGAAATTAATTTCTTTAATAATAAAAAAAAGTAAAAACTCAACCTAGATTGAATTAAGATGAATATTGTGACACTGTAAATATGTAAATATACAGTTTGTATTTTTGTAATTTCTAAGACATACCCAGCATCATTGCCATTCTTGTTTCTTTTAAGTCCCTGGCTCTGGGGAACGATGGATTATTCATGAAAACGATGGGACGATGAGACGTAATAATAAAACAAGTAACGCCATTTCTCTTTGTAATGTTCGTTTTGAGCACAGGATGTGTGTGTGTGTGTGTGTGTTATTTCACTCTTACACTCTGTATCTGCATGCTAATATAATGATAATATTAGCCACTTTGGGGGTACTGGGGTAAATCAGTACGGATTATTAGTGAGAGATTATTACCAACGCATTGCAGAATTTTAATTCTTGCGCTAATGAAGGTTCATGGGGGGTGGGGGGGGTGTCATGGAGATTGTTGGAAAGCACACACACAGCCTAGGATGAGAGAACGGGAGGAATAAATGTCATGCTCAGCTGTAAACCTGGAGGAAAGAAAGACAGCGTTTGTAAACACTAATCTGGAATGTTGTATATTCGCCATGTCTTTTCTGAAGGCCTGGAAAGACTAATCGAACTGTTATTTCACACCACGTGGCTTTTCTCGGGTATCGTATTTTGAGCAATTACTAAATTCAGCATGCTCCATAACCACGCCCTGGCCTTCATCAAGTCACACACATTTCCCTGTGACTGGTTCTGTTAATCTTGTACAGGTGCGCGATGCCGGTCATGATCCCAATTTGCCTCGATCAATTCCGATGTTAAATCGGAGACCATCGTAACACAATGGAAAACATCGATATGCATTGGAGAATATAGGAGGACTTTGTAGAATTTCATGGAAAACTTCAGGGAAGAGTGAAATATTTAGTGTTTTGTGTGTTTGAAGCACATGGAGACAGGGAAAAAAATCGACAAAAAAAAAAAAATTTAGACAAAATAGGAGCAACATCAGAAGACGTTCTGATTACATTTCCGTCTTTAATTTGCGATATCAGAGACACAGCAGAATATTGGAATATATCAGAGTGACATCAGTATAGATTGGAATACCATCAGATAAAACATCGGGAATAACATTGGAATCACATCGGTACATATGGGAAGGAAATTGGCTGAAACATCAGAATATGATTGGCTCAAGTCGGGATCATGACTGGTATCGCGTAAGCGTGCCCTTAGCCTGTAAATATATACGTGCGTATAACAATCACTCACCAAAGCCGAGGTGGATATCACTGAAGAGGCCCTGAGACAGGAAGTCGAGGGGGATTATTCATTGGTATCCACTGAGCCCGAGGAGAATAATAGTTCTAGTATACAGTAGAACCTCGGTTTTCGAGCGACTCCATTTTCGAAATAATCAGTTTACGAACAAAACTTCGGAGCCATAATCACACTCGGTTGCAGCACAAATGCTGTCGAACAATCTATTCGGCAACAACCGGTGGCGCGCGTCAGTCTCGTCACACAGCGTTCACTCAAGGAACACCTGAACATATATGATATTTCTTGTGTTGTGTATTATTTATTTTATATTTTTTCATGGATAAGACACTATGGAAGCTGGGAAACCTACTGAAGGTGTAACGTAAAAAGGAAAAGTGAGAATAAATGATAGAGGTGAATAAAGAAATCATAGGAAAGTAGGAAATGACGTTGGGGTCTGGTGAATGAAACTCTCTTTCTTACTTAAAACTTCATTCTTTATTCAGTTGGTATGTTATTTTATAGTACGAATGTGGAGTGAGGAGGAGGAGGAGGAGGAGGAGGAGGTCAGGAACAGATTAATCCATTATACAGTGTTCCTTGTTGGAAAATATGTTTCAGTTTGCCAACAAATCTGTTTTAGATCAACATTTATGAACTAATAAAGTTCGAAAACCGAGGTTCCGCTGTATACTACATGGGAACATAAAAAAGATAAAACTTAAACAAGGTTTTTATTATTAATTTTTTACATCTGTGAAGCATGACAACAGTCATGATTGCTCCATTACAGCATCCTGCGACACTCATTCAAAGTTTAAAGACACGAGCGCCTTATTGTGTAGATTTCTTTTTGATGTCACTGATGGATTTGAGACGAAAAGTCTATCCAGGCCTTGAGACTAATGTATGTGTGTTTACTTGCATGTGTGTGTGTGTGCGTGTGTGTGTGTGTGTGTGTGTGTGTGTGTGTGTGTGCTTTAAAAACCGTGCAGGTCATCGGCAGTGATGGAATATTTATCGGTCCCCTTGTGTCTCGTTTTAAATGAAAGTTGCTATTCAGAGAATAAAGGATCTTTGTTTACTCATGAACGAATGCAGGTACTAAGTCCGGCTGATCGCTCCTTCTCAGTCTCTCTGGTGATAGTGTCTCAGTTCCCGCCGAGGATGCCGGTGACGGACGAGGGGAAGCTGCCGCTGGGTGGAGGGTGCATGTTGGGGTTGTTCGGAGATGGGACCCCTGAGCTCTCCTGCTCGCCATGCGCGTACGGTTGCGTGTCTCTGCGTCCGCTGTACTGCCCGATGAACGAGCCGTCCTCGTTGAACTGGATGTCCACGCTGTCTCCATATTCTCCCAGGCTGTCGTCACTCTCACGTTTCAGCTCGGCACACAGCGAGCGCTGGCTGAACGAGCGCTTCTCGTCGTTGTCACTGCTACATGATCGAACACACAAATCAGAGCAGAGCGATAAGCAGATCGGATGATGTCACGTCTCCTCATTCAAACAAACCCACAGTCATCTCTGTCACGTTTTTTTTGCTAGATTAGAATGGTATGCTTATATAAACATTATCCACAACCCCAGAATTTAGTGGTTTGCAAATCTCATAAAACCCATATTTCATTCACAGACAAGGATTTCCTGAAGTGTTCCTGAGCCCATGCAGTGATTTCCATGACCGTACCATGCCTGTTTTTAGCGCATTAGGGCCCGAAGATCACGGGAATCCAATATTGATCCCATGCACAGAGAGATTTCCTCAGATTCTCAGAATCTTTTGATGGTCATAAGTACTGAAGATGGTGAGATGTTCAAAGTCTGATCAATTTCACTTTGAGAAACACTATTCCGAATTTGTTCCACAATTTGTAGATTTGCCGTTTTTCGCAGGTTGATGAACCTCTGCCCAGATACGCCCCAATCAGGGTACTGAGCTGTTGTCAGTTAACCAAATTAATTATTAAAAATGTTCCTCCAGCTGTTCCTTTTAAGTTCCATTGAGACATATAGTTTCCATCAAATTCAAAATGAGCTTATGAAATAGTTTCATGAAACATTTGATACGTTTTCTCTGTGCTGTTGGGAGTAACACGTGGATTGATGATATTTGCAAATCTCTGCATTCTGTTTTTATTTACATTTTACACAGCGTTTCGACTTATTTACGGTAAATACTACAGGATTTTAGCAGAATGCCTAAGTAAGTAGCATGAGATCATATTTAAGAAGAATTTATTTATTTAACAAAATAAACTTAAATCAATATCAAATATGGAGAAAAAGCAGATTAGAACTGGGAGGAAAGAATTCAGATAGATATATTAATAAAAAATAGGTTACATTAAAAATAGGTTACATTAAAAAAGCAAATAAGACAGATAGGACTAATCTCACAGGAACAACCAGTTGTTATTATCACTGCAAACAAACAGTCTGAGATTCATCACACTTATTATTATTATTATTATAACCTGAAACTTACCTCTCGAGGGATCTGCATTATGACAGCATTTGAGAGAGTAAAAAAAAATATCAGGTAAAATCTCACAGTAATCCGTTGTGTACTGTATAATAAATCACGTCATCCTTTCAAAACCGGCGCAGTGCTTTATATTTCATTTCTAACACCATAACTGTTATCGTCTCTTAACAAGCCCTGGTTTGGCCAATGAATCTAAAAAAATAAAAAATAAAAAAGAATGGATCACTCATCCTGGTGTTTGCATGTGTCAGAAGTTGTGAAGTCGGATTGGGAGAGCTAATCAGAACACACAGTACTGTACCCAGCCAATCAGAACACATGGTACTGTACCCAGCCAATTAAAACACACGGTACTGTACCCAGCCAACCAGAACCAACAACTCGGTAATGAAGTATTTTCTCTGAAAAAGCATAAAGTAACAGATGTCGTTCATGTGTTGGGTGTGAACCGGTACCTGTACTCTCCAAACCCTTCATCCTTCATGGGTTTGGCATCAGAGTCGAGCTGTCCTTCTTCTTTATCCTTCACTGTAGAAAAGATAAATAAAGATAAAGATTTAGATTAGAGAAATCATAGCATGAAACAAGCCAATTATATTTATTGATAAAGTTGCTGCCTAAAAGTGGAGCTCGCGATAGACATCTCTACTGATGGGTGTCTGAGCCTGGATTTGCTTTTCAATGCTTTTCCTTTCACCACCTGATTTCCGTGTTTATTTCTGTCACCTGTTTGCTTAGTTTAATTATCCGTGAACAGCTTTATTGGGTTTCCTATGTTGGGATTGGTCGCCTCTGGTTATCACTTATGCTACAGAAGCTATAAACAGTTGTTCCCTCACCAGCCTTTCTTTTAATCTCTTTTTCGCATCTCATGCTGCTCAGAAACCTCAAAGCCCCGACGACTTTCCTCCGATGAGAAACTCTCTGAATCTCAAGCCTCTGAATCACAGAAATGACTTCATGGTAAACCACGGTAGACTTTTTTTTGCCTTCCACGAGTAAACCGGCACTGTAGCACTTCTGACAGAATATTTGAGATCTAGGGAGATCTAGCTTGCTTTCTGGGAGGGCGTGGCTTCCAGTCACTGAATGGTCATGTTGAAGTTAACTGTGGATAAAGCGGAATAGTTCAACCATTGCAACTGCTTCATCTGCATTGCACTTACTGCCGGGAGACATGACGATGAATTTCTCCACCAATATTTTTGCTCGAGATCCGCCCCCATAATTCGCTGGAATGGTTACGGAATGGCCGCGGTAATCCCAGCAACGGTTCCTATGCTCTACAAAGCTCTGACACTGGATTTCCTTCCGGAAATATTATATTGACATCTTTTACTGAAGATTTTACCATATTTCTGGCATTCCTGTAAAAGTTGTCACTATTGAAACATATTGTGAGTGTGTGTATGTGTGTTTTACCAGAATATTTCCCTCCTTTACTCTTTTTGACGAAGCAGAGGATGAGCAGGAGGAGCAGCAGCAGCACCACGGCGCTGATGAGGCCGATGAACCAACCCTGTGTGGCAAAGTCGTTGTGCACCTTGGCTAAATCTGAGCCACGGAAATAAAGCACACAGCCAGGAAGAACAGGAAAACATTTCAGAAAGTAGGAAAAGTTACATGATGGTTTTCGGTCTGATCCTGAGCGGCCCTGGTATTAAACAGTGGACACTAACAGGAGTTTATATTTGAAGAAGGGAGTTGTACCTGGTCCTGTTGTCTGTACTTTATGTATCCAGTATGTGTTGTTGTCGAGGTAAATTTCGAGGCGGTAGTTTGTGCCTGCCTTCAGTCCCTGCAGCTGATGAAAACCCTGCGTCGAATTCACCTGCTCTGATTCCTCCCACATGGCTAAAGCACACACACAACACACACTGATTACCTGGACGACTGTGAACAGGAATGTTTCATGCGCTGGAAGTAGGTGCAGAGAGCCTCCAGACCACCAGGGGGCCGGTATTTTTAAATGTAAGCTTAGATATAAATTTTTTCATATTTAAAGAAATCATACCAAGTGTAATTATCACACTGCACTGGCAGGTAATAATATTAAAAAATTATAGTCTGTATCTTCTCAAATCAAGTATTTATTTCTTATATTTACTTTTAAACTTTCTCCAGTCCCTTCAGTCAAATTTGTTCGATAAAATCTTTTTTGCAGGCTGTCTGTGAAAGGGGACTTAAATAACCCCCCTTCCTCTCTCCCCGTTTCCCATGATTCCACACTTACTGCTCTTGTCCAGGTAAACCCGAACTGTAAACTCTACATTTCTTTGTCGTTCTCCTGGAACCCAGCTCAGATTCACAGATGTTTCTCCAACTGTTGCGTTTACAAATGTTGGTGGAACTGGAAAAAATAAATAAATACATAAATTAACAACAGAAAAAAATTCAGATGTTTAACCAAAAAAGGGTCTATGTGTTGAAGTAAAGCACAGTTTTACACCTGTATTGGGGGGGATGGAATAAATAGATGTAAAAGTGCTTCCGTCATAACCATAAATGGATCCTGTGGCATATGGAAGATCTGCTGCTGCAATCATGAAGACTATCCTGTTGCTCATCAGGCGACTCTGAGGATGTCTTCATACTTGGCACAAATACTGAAGTTCTGGGTGCATTTAGAGGCGGGACTAATAAGTATTGCTAAGCATGCACATGCCCACTTCGTGACATGCGATGCTGCCACCCACCTCTTTACGAACACACTCGGAGGGAAATCACTATCCGCCCCTTTGTACGAATGAGCTCACAGATGCCCATGGATTAGCTGGTGATCGCTGTGACTGACAGGGGAGCATAGGCCATCCCTCCCTCCCATGAGAGCTAGGCCAATTAGGTCCCTTGGACTCCCTGTCGCAGATAGCTGCGGCATCAACCAGGTTTCGAACTTGCGATCTCGAACCAGGTTGATAGTCATGCACATTGTCGATGCGCCACTCCGGTGCCCCTGGAGTGCGTTTTTACGAGCTAATTACGGCACTCCAGTCCCAAGAAAGTCTGTTTTATTTATCATTCGGAACTTCCTCCGCCATTTCCAGCAGTTTCCGCTATTAAAAAATATCACTAGGTGCTCTGGGGCACCATACTGACTTAAAGCTATCTTAAGTTTCTGCAGAAATGGAGGAGAGGGTGAACCGGGTTTGTATCTAAATGAAGCAGAAAGCATTACAATAACACGCTCTTTTAGCTTCCGGTGAATAAATGTATATTTGGCGTTAAAGAAAACATTTCAAGATCACGTTGTTTGACATAGATTAATACGAATCCAATTTTTTCATTTATAAACGACACTGAACAATAGAAGCAATATGGCACCCACTTGGGAAACCACTGACAGCAGAAAATACCGGAAATAATCCAGGAAGGAGCGGAAATTACCGGAAATGTGTGCTGAAGTGCCGAATGCTCCTGCCCCAGATATAAAAGTACAAAACAATGTACCCATGATGCAACGCCCAAAATGGTGCCCCCCAAGAGTCGCTGAGGTTTTCCCCAAGTGATATAAATACCTGTCATGAAATATGTATGCATGACATATTGAAGTATGACAAGTATGACAACCAACCATGTCACTCTGAGCACTGAGGGCGGTTAGCTTCCATGCATTACTTGCTGCATGCTATAAGTTGGTTAAGAGATCAATTCCGGGCTCAAAAGCAGCTTTCCGATTACACAAAACATTCAAATGTGGATCATTGGAACCTGAACAGGATAGAAAGTGTGTCTATACCTCCGTCGAGTAAGGTGGTGGCATTAATGTGGACGGATTCTCCTTCTCCGCCATCAGTAATAGCTCTCAGGTAGAAAATGTAGTAGTTGTTTGAGTCCAGATTATCCACTAGGTACTGCGTTGCTGCTGGATCAGAAATCTGCTTCAACTCTACTTTGTTGTCCTCAACTAAAAAACATAATATAAATAATATTAATAATAATAATAATAATAATAATAATAATAATAATAATACTCATATCAGCCTCTTGTTTTTGTATTGTTTTTTTCTTTTCTTTGCCTTTTTTTTTTGTTATTTCAGCTCCTCCTTTCTAGCTCCACCCCTCTGACCACACCCCATGAACATTATTAGCTGCATTTGTGCTTTAGTCAGTTTTATCATCACATGCTTATTAAAACGTGACATACACTTGTGGTACGTTAAGATGTAGCCTCTCAGGATCCCGTTCGTTTTGTGGGGTTTTTTCCAGAAGAGTATCAGCTCGGTCTCCGAAGGACTCTCAACCCTCAAGTGGGAAACAGGGCCAGGAGCTAAAAGCAGGAGAAGAGGAAGAGTCAGGGGAAGAAACCCAGAAGTGATTTAGAAAATAATGAATAATTGGAAAAAAAGGGGGGGGGGGGGGGGGGGCAGAATATCTAGTTTAATTTTTATGCATCGCCATAGACAATTGTAGTCCTTTCTATTTTTATTTAGACACCAGGACAATTTTCTGTGGAAGGGTTGCTAGATCCGTGTAAAACAAATTCCCATCCCAAACCCAAAATCTGAAATACTGCAAAAAAAATTACGAAATAATATTTAAAAACAACTTCAGAGTAGAGATGTGCCGAGTTACACAGCCCTCACTGATCTCTGACGTTAATTCACTTTGGCTCACCTCCCTCAGGTGTGCTGAAGTGGGTGGGACTAGACCAAGGCCCATCCCCCTTGCTGTTGAAGGCCGCAATTGACAGCTTGTAATTGGAGTAGAAGTCCAGACCACCCACGATCGCCTCCTCTTTTCCCTCAACCACAATCTCCTGTTCTTCTTCTATCTCAATCATGCGCTCCATGTCTCGCACCATCTCTCTCTCCATAGCTAGAGATCGCTTCTCTTTCCCTCTGTGGAAATGGACTTCTCTGGAACCCTGCCTACTCAGGCGGATCTACGTATACACACACACACACACAAACGCACAGAGGAAATGGGTGCCGCGATGGGTACAGTGTTATACCAGGAAACCCTCCCTCACATGTGGGCAGTACGCGTGATTTTAATAGCAGTTAAACGGCATCCAGATGATCTAACAAACATAGTATGCAAACTACACTACACTGCACTGTGATATCCCATAATTCAGTGGGAGAATCTGAATGCATAAAGAAAAACACAGAAAGAAGATGGCGGCATAAAGGGAAGCTAATTGTTGCAGTGTCCAAGTGGACAAATCACTGTCAATGCACAAAAGGAACAGTTTAAACATCTTTGCAGTTAAAAATAATAATTATGCCCAGCGATGGCCCGGCGAGCTGTTCAGGATGTACCCTCCCTCTCCCAGAGTCAGCTGAGATGGGCTCCAGCCTCCCTGAGACTTTAATTTACGATTAAGTGGCTTTGAAAATGAATAAATGAATTAATAATTATTACCCCGGCCAAAAGCTTAAATGTTCATCAGACACCCACTAGGGGGAGACATTTCATTATAACTATTACAGGGTATAATAATTCATTTGTGCCTGGTGGAGGTACCATGTACTCTACAAGTGTACCTCTAGCTGATTTAAAAATTTGCAGCATACACAGGTACACCACACATCTATAAACATCAGAGGATATATAAGATGATGGTGTCGCACTTCATGTCTGACTTGTGATGTGCGTGCTTCAAAGAATGGATGAATAGTTCCCCGTAACTACGGACTGCATTTTGCTTGAAATTTATCTAGCGTTTGGTGATTTTCCATCGTAAAGCGTAAAAATCCAGCATTAATTTCATTTATCTCTCCTCCATATTTAACAAACTCGCTGAGCTAATATCTGGTTAGTTTGGAACAATGATTAACACTATTATGAATAATGTAGAGAATTTATAAGCGTACCTTGAAGCCAAGAAGATGTCCACGCACAAACTCTCTACTGACCGGATTCCACGTGATGGACGCAGTTGTAGCATTCACCAGAGCCACTCTGATTTCAGTTGGGGCCTTCAGGGGTTCTGGAACAGAAATCGGGAGAAAAGACTGACTGCAATGATGAAGTTCCAGAGCAAGTAAGTGTCATTATGTTAATGTTTGAACACCCTGTCACTGAAGAGCCTTTCACTGATTTTCTATTATTTAATAATAACAACAACAACAACACAATAATAATAATAGTAATAATAATAATAAAGACTTGAAGAGTATTCTAGGTCATTCAGTATTCATTTCACGTAATAACGAGTTATTAAGACATCATGCACACTGTTAGAATTATAAATATGCATTACATGTTGGTTTTGCTACTCTCTACTATTTCCAGTGGTTTCCACTACTCCTCCGAGCTATTTCTGGAGGTTTCCGCTATTCCCTTAGCTATTTCCGATGGTTTCTACTACTCCCTAACTATTTCCAGGAGTTTCTGCTACTGCCTTAGCTATTTCTCTAGCTGTTTCCGCTTTACCCTCGATTATTTCTGGAGGTTTATGGTATTTCCTTAGCCATTTCAGGTGGTTTCCGCTACTCCCTCGACTATTTCCGGAGGTTTCTGCTACCCCCTTAGCTAATTTTGTTGGTCTGCTCTTTCCTTGGTTATTCTGATGTTTGTACTTCTTCCTCAGCTATTTCTGGAGGCTTCCCTTATTGCTGGGGTGTTTCAAGTCTTCACCATATTGCTACTTGGGATCAGTGTTTTAACTAATAAATTAGTGTAGTATTAAATTTCAAACAACGTGATTCCTTTTTATGTTTCAATTTCTTCATTACGCTAAAAGTCTACATCTGTACAGAGGAAGCCAAAAGAATTTTATTGAAATGCACTTCAATTCAGTTGGATACAGGAATCTTCACCCCCTGATACATTCCTACAAAAAGATAGCTTGGCAGAATTATTGCCGACCTACGTATGTGTCACTTGCTAATTTAATTCATGAGTGAATTGGTGAAGCGTACTGTCTTCTCCGGAGTAACCAATGGCAGCCTCTGGACTCGGTCCATCGCCGACGCCGTTCGCTGCCTGCACTTTGATCTCGAAGGGCGCGAAGGTACCTGTGTTGTTGACTATAAACGGAGGACGAGAAACAAACTCGAACTGCCAGTGTCCCTCAGGGTCGCCCTCATCACGCCAAAACACTTTATATCCAAAACCTGGCCCATTAAACTGCTTCGATTCCAACTCCTAAAAACAGAAAGGGAGACGTGAAGAGAGACCGAGAAAGATTTATTACAGTTAAAGAATCTCTGGAGACGAGGCAGGTTGAAGCAGCGAGTAACACATGATGGCTTTCACCTGGGTTTAATTACACTAACTGAGATATGAGTGTGTGTGTGTGTGCATGTGTGTGTGTGTGTGTGTGTGTGTGTGTGTGTGTGTGTGTGTGTTCGTGTTCACTGACTCCTAATTTCCAGAGCATCACAACAGTGTTACACCAAAGTTTCTATATTATACATGAAAGGAAATTGGTTGCGTTAACCTAGCGTACGCACTGAGCACATCAAACCACACCCACAGGCCAGTTTATTAGAAACACCTGCTCTCTCATACAATAATCCAGCAAATGTGTAGCAGTGGATAGATCAGATACAAGTGACCAGCTTCAGTTAATATTCCCATCACACAACAGTGGGAACCAGGGAAAATGAGTTATGATAAAATGAGGCTGGATGATAAAATGAGCTGTAAGAATAAGAATGTAGAGAATATCCCATCATGCCATACCTTCCACGAGATGATCATGCTGTCCGGATTAGTAGATTCACTCCTCACGTTCACCGGGTTCATGTCAGGTGCTGCAAAAATAATATAATCAAAGATCCTTGTATGATGTGATTTTTAAAGGAGGAGAGCAGTGAACTGCTACTAATAGCTGCGGCGGGTTTTTATCTGTGCATTTTATTTGGTACAGCAACAGGATGGCCATCCAATCTGAACTCTGTTACCAATTAACCTCGCTTTTGTATGTTAAAGTGAACATCCTTTAACATACAAAAATGTTGATCCTTTGTTTGAATTTAGCCAGTTAATGCTACACAAAAAATGCATGAGAGATTATTTAATATACAGTAAATTATTACCAGGTGATCATGTTACCTGCAGGAGGTGTGGTGTATGGCTCAGACGGCCGGCTGAAGGCACTCATGCCGATCGCATTAACCGCCGCCACTTTGAAACGGTATGTGCAGAAGGGATGTAGTGGAACCTCAAGGTGACGGAATTCAGCAGGAACAGACTTCAGCTTCTTCCAGTTCCCTGTTTCGGTGTGCAGATCTTCTCGTATTTCAAGAACAAATTCTACAGGAGCAGAGACAGAGAGAGAGGGAGAGAGAGAGAGTGAGAGAGAGAGGATGTGTTTACGACTACGCCACCATACCAACCAGATTTTCATATGTAGATACATTCAGGATCGTGGAAACAGTTCATCACATCAGTATGAAGGGGAATTACCCGACACAGGGCTGTGGTTGTCGTGTCCGGGGCTCCAGGACAGAGTGACGCTGCGATTCGCCTTCTCATCCAGCTTCAGAGCGTGAGGAGCTTCAGGCTTATCTACAGCAGGAAGGACATGCACTCATTCACTTCACCTTCTAGCCTTAGTTTCACTCACTCATTCACTCACTCATGTACTCCTTTATATAAACACTCACACATTCACTCATTCCTATAATCCATTTAGATCACTAAGCGATTCTCACCGATCACAGTCAGTGATCCGATGGTCTTATCGTAGTCTAACGTGGTCATGACTTCGCATGTGTAGAGTCCAGAATCTTCAGCGCTTATATCAGTGATCTTCAGTGATCCGTTTTTTAAAACTGTGTATCTGTGATCACAAAAGGATCATTAAATACAGCACCGAAAATCTCTTGAGCGTGGAGTTAAAAACGTCTTTCATAGAAACACAAAATATTTATATGAACTAATATAACTTTCGTTCCTGTGAAAGAAGAGAGTGAACGAGGGAGAATGAGAAAGAGAGAGAATGAGAGAGAGACAAAGAGAGAGTAAAAGAGAGATAGAGAAAGAGAGAGAGAGAAAGGGAGAGAGATAAAGAGAAAGAGACAGAGAGAAAGAGGGAGAGAGAAAGAAAAAAACAGAGCAAGAAAGGGACAAAATGTGAGGGAGAGAGAGAGACAGAGAAAGAGAAAGAGAGGAAGAGAGAGAAACAGAGAGACAGAGTGAGAAAGAGAGAGACAGAAAGAGACAGAAAGAGATAGAGTAAAAGAAAGAAAGAGAAAAAGAGGGAGAGAAAGAGAGAGAGAGAGAGGGATAGAGAAAGAGGGAGAGAGAAAGAGGGAGAGAGAAAGAAAAAACAGAGCGAGAGAGAGAATGAGAGGGAGAGAGACAGAGCGAGATCAGAGACAGAAAGAGAGTAAAAGAGAGATAGAGAAAGAGAGAGAGAGACAAAGAGATGTGTGGGTGTGAGAGAAAGAGAGAGAAAGAGAGAAAGAAAGAAAGAGGGAGAAAGAAAAACAGAGCGAGAGAGAGAGAGAATGAGAGGGAGAGAGAAAGAAAGAGAAGGAGGGAGAGAAAGAGGTAGAGAGTGTGTGTTTACCTGTAATTTGGAGAAGACGATGTGAGTTTTTGCTCATCTTTCCTCCACAGGATCGTGGGATTAGGGAGTCGAGCGTCCACCTCATACTCGCACCTCCAAACTAACGACGATCCACGTACCTTCTGCTGGTCAGTAAGAGGGGACACGATCCGCGTCTTATCTACGGAGGAAGAGAAAGAGAAACTGAATGAGAGAAATAATGAAAACAGAGAAGATGATAAATAAAGAACAAAATGCAATATTATACAAAGAACGAGAGACAAAGAGAAGAAGAAAAAAGGAAGGATGTATATAATAAATAACTTGTAATAAATAAAAAATTAGAGGTATAAAGAATTAGAAAATGAGGTAAAATAGAAGGATGGAATAAAGAAAAAAAAGAAAAGTGTGTGTGGGTGTGTTTTTGTGTGTGTGTTTGTGTGTGTTTTTGTGTTTGTGTGTGTTTTTGTGTTTGTGTGTGTGTGTCAGTGTGCGTTTTTTTTGTGTGTGTCGGTGTGTGTTTGTGTGTGTGTTTGTCGGTGTGTGTGTGTTTGTTTTTGTGTGTGTTGGTGTGTGTTTGTCGGTGTGTGTGTGTGTTTGTTGGTGTGTGTTTGTTTTTGTGTGTGTTGGTGTGTGTTTGTGTTTGTCGGTGTGTGTTTGTTTTTGTGTGTGTGTGTCGGTAAGTGTTTGTGTGTTTCTGTGTGTCGGTGAGTGTTTGTGTGTGTGTCTGTGTGTATTAGTTTTTGTGTGTGTTGGTGTGTATTTGTGTGTTTGTTGGTGTGTGTTTGTTTTTGTGTGTGTGTGTGTGTGTGTGTGTGTGTGTGTGTGTGTGTGTGTGTGTGTGTGCTTGTGTGTGGGTGTGAGACGTACTCAGTACCACCAGCTGTGCAGTTATGGACAAATTGCCTTTATTGACTGAACAAAAGTACATCCCTGCGTCCTCAGGTCTCAGGTCAGTAATGAGTAAGGTGCCATTGGTCAGCTGGGACATCCTCGGGTTGGACAAAACCAGACTGGACTCATTCCTGTTCCTGAAGAACCTAACACAATACACATGTGTATGAATAACATCATCATGATTACGCACACATCTGTATAAATAATATACACCATGATACACATCAGTACTTCATCAGTGCTTTATGGTGTTACTGTGGATGAGAACAAACACCCTGATGGACGGAGAGACAGAAAACTGACCAGCTGATGTTGGGTCGCGGAGAACCGAATGTTCTACAGTGGAGAGACGCCGTGGATTTTTCCATCGACTGATACACTTGCTTGTCATCCGTCAGAATCATGGCGGGCAGTTCTGAGAGGGGGGAGAGAGAAAGAGAGAGAGAGGGAGACGGAGGGAAAGAAAGAGAGATGGTGGGGAGGGTTATCATGTAATGCAAATGACTTTGATTCCCACAGCTAGTTTTGAACAAAAATTAAGAAAGAAAGAAAGAAAAAAAGAAAGAAATGATGAAGAAGAAAAAAAGGAGGGAACAAATAAAAAATTAAAGGAAAAACTGATTATAAGGAAAGAAATTACAGAATTTATGAAATAATTCTAAAATAAAGAAAAAAATATTTGTTTTCCTTTTTTTTACTCATTCTGTTTATTTAATTTGCAGTCAAGCAAAAGGAAAGAAGGAAGAAAGAAATACAGAAATAAAGAAAAAGAGAAAGACGAGAGAGAGACAGAAACAGAGAGAGAGACAGACAGATAGAGAGATAGAAAGAGAGACAGATAGAAAGAGATAGAGATAGAGAGAGATAGAGAGATAGAGAGAGAGAGCCATATAGAGTGATGGTGACTGACCTACGATGTTGGTGTAGGCATTAAAAACGATGGTTCCATGTTTATTGGAGGCCTCACACTGATAGACAGCGGTGTCAGCGACCTGAACATTCGTCAGGATTAAAGTCCCGCCTCTTACGGTGCGCCTCGGATCAGAAACCGTCTCTGATCATCACATGGAGGAGAAACATTCACACGTATAACCCTGAGTTACTCGCTGTTCAAACTCATCAACAGCTGAACCAATCATACAGCACTATGGAATAACATCATAAAATGTAGCGTGTGTGTGTGTGTGTGTGTGTGTGTGTGTGTGTGTGTGTGTGTGTGTACCAGAGATGGGCACTCCATTAATCTTCCATGTAATGACTGGTGTAGGAAAGCCATTAGCTTGACAGTCGAGTTTAATGGTCTCTTCTGGTGAGTACAGACTGCTCTCAGGCGTCTTCTTCCAATACGGAGCGGCTGAACACAAACACCGACCAATCAGAATCAGCCATATCCTTTTCAGTGCCTGTATGTGCTGTGTGGAGTTTGCATGTTCTCCCCGAGCTTGCGTGGGTTTCATCCGGGTACTCCGGTTTCCTCCCACAGTCCAAAAACATGCACCGTAGGCTAACTGGCTGTTCCAAATCATCCGTAGTTGTGAGTGTGAGTGTGAATGGTTGTGTGTGTGTGTTAGCCCTGCGATGGCCTGTCGAGCTGTTCAGGATGTACCCCGCCTTCGCCCAGAGTCAGCTGTGATGGGTGCCGGCCTCCCGGCAACCCTAATTAGGATTAAGCGGCATAGAAAATGAATGAATGAAGTAAGTTTACTTACTTTTTCATGCCACTGTAGGTGTGTGTACTTACCTTCCACAGTGACTGTGTACGAATGTGTAATATTTCCCAATATATTAGAAGCTGTGCAGGTGTACTCTCCATTATCACTCTCGGCGATATTAGTGAACTCCAGCCACCGGTCAAAGCGCTCCTTCGTTGCATGACTGGAGGACAATGGGGCGTCTTTCCTTTCCCAATGAACTGTGGGCGTCGGCCTAAAGCACAAAAATCATGTGCACATGCAAAGGTTTAGATGTTTGCTGCTTTCTGTCATTTCCTTACAAATCTTTTGTATTTTTTTATAAGGACATTATCATGAAAAAAAAGAATAGAAGGAAAGCTACAGTTCCTGCACCTAGCCCAATATTTACTCTTGTATAAGTTCATACTCACAGGCCATATGGAATACACTCCAGGATGAGAGTTTGGCCTCGGAGAGCAAAATAATAGGAGTGTGTGCCCTCAGGTTGGTGGAGACCCGGCGGACTGTTTAGCAACTCATTAGCTTTAAATAAAAAAGTAATGTTAGCGGTAAACTCCAAAATATACAATTGCAGTGTTGAGGTTTGGTTGTTAAAGGGGTGGTGTCATGTTTGTTTGAAGAAAGTAGCCTAAATAACATTAAATGTGTTATCAAACAAAACAACCCTCACACCCCTATTTTCTCCCCTCATTTTAGTCGTATCCAATTCCCACGACCACCGCCAACCAGGGAGTGTAAGCATGCACGGGCCTCCTGTGTGACATGTGATGATGCCACCCTCCTCTTTACAAACTGCTATGCATGCATATTCGAAGGTGACCTAACACAATCGTGATTGGCTGGTGATTGCTGTGAGTGACGGGGAAGTGATCTCCAGGTTGATAGTCACGCGCCTTGTCAATGCGCCACCCGGGAGCACGCTAAAGGCTACTTAACAAATATATACCAGTATTTTTGACATTGCATGGTCATATAAACGATTTTTTATCTGAATCTGGGTAAAAATCATGACACCGCTCCTTTAATAAATCAGGTACTGAGATTCGGTACTCACAGGGTGTAACAATGAGAGAGACCTGCTCTGTGGCTAAAATGGTTCTGGCTTCGATGTATTGCATGTGGCAGGTGTAATCATTTCTGGTGTTGTTCTCCAGGACGTTGGCAAAGTACAAGTTGCCGTTCAGGCCGATAGTGATGCGATCGCTTTGTATAATGTGCATCAGTTCTGAAGAAAAACACAAGAGCGTTATGATATCATAGTATAACCCTGAATCGCAGTAAACACCAGCGTTAAGTTTGAGCTCTGGGGTGTTACATTAGTGTGGTGGGGAACTTCAGCAGTTTGGCAGGAAATGAACAGAAAACTTACTCTTATCCATCCAGTGGATGTTGGGTTTCAGGGAGCTCTTTGGAACATTACACTGTAGTACCACGCTGTCACCTTTATTGGCCTTCATCACCACTTTTTTCTCTTTCCCTGTGACTGGAATGGCTGAAACGAGTAGCATATAAATACGCATATTATTTGCTGTAGCTTGAGATAAAAGCTCAGAGATAAACACACTCTGTGTTGTGGTTTCAAAGCTTGCGTAAAAACCCTTGTGCTGTTCACCATGTTACCTAATAAACGGAGTCCATCTGAGGAACATGCATCCTACTGAACCCATTTTAATTACTGTACCTTATTACGTTCGAACCTCTCTCGGTCACATGACTTTGGACACATGACTCAAGATTGGATTCATTTAAATGAATAACCGAGAAAAACGGTTTTAGTATTAAACAAATTGCTAGTGCTAATGCTTGCTAGTGCTAGTGCTAACTTGTGCAATAAGAAAAAAATAGACAAAGATAAACTCACGCTCAGTGATGAGTTCTACCAGGTTCGATTCAGCCGTCCCGTACAAGTTTGACGCGTAGCAGCGATATTTCCCATGGTAAAATTTCAGGTCTTCATTTTCCTCAACTGAAAGATTTCCTGAAGTGCTATTCTGCATCAGTACACCGTCCTTCACCCATCGGATACTGGATGCAAGATCAGTGTGTGAGGAGGAAGAATAAGAACTACATTTACAACATTTGACAGACAATTAAAATTAACATTTCTTATAGAACTGAGCAACTGAGGGTTGAGGGCCTTGCTCAAGGGTGGTACTGGGGATTGGACCCCCAACAAAACTAAGACTAAATACTGTCGTTATCACTATATGTGTCTTAAGTTTTAATAAATTTTTTTGGCTTATTAAAAACTGTAGGAATAACAACAGTTATATACACTGGGTAGAGAAAAAAATTACTCTCTTCAAAATATTTACATCTTGTTGCTTTTCAGGCAGAAATGAAGGCACACAAAAATATATTTTTCTATTTATATTCACTCAGTGCAACTTATATCAGGCAAGTAAAAGATGTGATAGTAAAAGACAAATTTAAAAAAAATCAAGACGTTTTAAGTAACTTCGAACTTTAAGTATTCATCATATTGTGGGGACCTAACTCTGTTTATACAGTGGGGACTTGTCTTCCTTATGGAGACAAAATGCAAATCCCAATACTGTAAATCATTTAGGGGTGAAGACATGCTTTAGGGTTAGGGTAGGCAAGGAAAGCTTATGGTTGTGGTAAGTCTACAGAAAATGAATATACCTCTTTGTATTGTCCCCTAAAGTTATGGAAACCAGTCTGTGCATGTGTGTGTGTGTGTGTGCATGTGTGTGTAAGAGCGAGAGAGAGAGAGAGAGAGAGAGACTAAAATGTACAACCTTAGTGTCATTTCTCTTTAAAATCGTACCCTTTACTCCATTTCTTAACCCTTAATCTTGGACTTTTTCGCCTTCTTCAAATCGGTGTTGCACTGCCAAGTTATCCTGTATGTGCAAGTTCGTTCCTACAGTCACGCAGTCTTGTTACTGCAAACAGACACTAGAACCCAAACATGATATAAGATGTACCATAAAATATATCTATATAAGAGAAACTACTCCTGTAAGCTGGCATGGCCTCACCGGGAAGCTTCTGTATTCAGTCTAAATGAACTGAGAGATAAAACACATCGGTACCTTTATGCTGATTCCTGCAAGGAAATCATTCGTTCATTCATTTATTTTCTGAAGCACTTAATCCTAATTAGGGTTGCGGGGAGGCCGGCGCCCATCTCAGCCAACTCTGGGTGAGGGAAGGGTACACTCTGAACAGCTCGCGAGGCCATTGCAGGGCCAACACACACACACACATCCATTGACACACACACTCACACCTAGGGGTGATTTGGAACAGCCAATTAGCCTACTGTGCATGTTTTTGGACTGTCTGAGGAAACCAGAGTACCCGGAGGAAACCCACGCAAGCACGGGGACAACATGCAAACTACACAGAAACAACCTCGCCGGGCATGGGAATCGAACCCAGGACCTTCTTGCTGTGAGGCAGATGTGCTAACCACTGCGCGTCCAGGAAATAATTTGTTCAACAATCCGGTCTGAGGAACATTTGGAGCCGATCATTTGGATTTACTGCATCGTATCTAATCTGAATTGAGAGAATTTGACTTTACAGAGTCACAACGTTGCGGTGGTGCTTTGGCTGAAATCACTGCTGTATGTTGAGCAGGTACGGTGAATAGAAAGCGCATGAATGGAGGGTTAATGTCAGTGTGATTTAAATCACTGTATATTTTAAGAAACAGAACCAGCTAAGTTGATTAGTTTACCGCATCCCAAAGTCTGTTTGAGAAACCAAAGTACTCATCAATGCTGTTTGAACTGGTGTGTGTGTGTGTGTGTGTGTGTGTGTGTGTGTTTGTGTGTGTGGAATGGTTTGTTAAATGTCTCTAAATTTATTTATCTATATATCTGTCTGTCTGCTTTTTTTCAGATGAGCTACAGAGCTCCAGTAAATCATGAAAGAAATTTTTTAAGCAAAAGAAAAAAGAAAAAAAAAATCCAACCTAATGAATCCCTTCATTGCAATAAAATATATTTCAGATGCATCTGTTCATTATTAAATACCATGAAATTGGACAGGCATGAAAGAACTGCAGTTCCCATAAAGCACAATAACGTATCTGTTGCCTGGAAGTGACATGCAGCCTGTGTTCATAGCAGTGTGGCTGGAAGTCTGGAGGTTGGGAGGTTCACAGGAGTAAATTCAGATTAATAGTCGTCTCTTTAATTTAATAAACAGCCCTCAGTGCAGGCTTTTGGCTCGGGCTCTGATAAGGAAATTCAGGAGAACGGGTGGAGACATCAGCAGTAAATCAAGCATGTGTTTTCCGGCTGTAAAGCTTCCCAGTGGTTGCTTTGTAAGCACTGATGCTTTTATATGAATCCACTTCATCGAGTCAAAGCTTTCAGCTTCATTACAGAAACAAACCGAAAAGAATTGGTTTTGCTTGATAAAACTGTTAACCTAAATAACTTCATCTTAATCATCCTAATATAAACTAATCATGGGGGTTAACACATGAGAAATTTTACTTAAGTGTATTTTATATGTGGTATTTCTTCCACAGTACACCTCATCTGAAGAAAGTGAAGTGAAAGGGGAAAAAACTAGAGGAAAAAACTAGAGGAAGAGAAAGGATAAGAAAAGGGGAGATAAGAGAAGAGAAGAAACAAGGAACAAGAATGAAAGAAGAGAAGGGACAAATGATGAGAAGAGAAGAGGAGAGAACAGAAGAGGAGGAGGAGAGGAGAGAGGAGATGGGATGACAGGAGAGAAGGGAGGAGATGAGAGGAGGAGAGAAGAGATGAGATGAGATGGGAGGAGAAGGAGAGAAGAGTGGAGATGGGATGAGAGGAGGGGAAGAGAAGACAGGAGACAGTATGAGAGAAGGGGAGGGGTAGAGAAGAGAGGAGATGGGATGAGAGGAGAGGAGGAGAAGAGAAGAAGAGAGGAGACCGATATGAGAGTAGAAGAGAAGAAAGGAGATGGGATGAAAAGAGGAGAGAAGAGAGGGGTTGGGATGAGAGGAGAAGAGGAAAGGAGATGAGAGAAGAGGAGAAGGAGAGAAGGGAGATGGGATGGGAGGAGAGGAGAAGGAGAGAAGAGAGGAGACAGGATGAGAGAAGGGGAGGGGAAGAGAAGAGAAGAGAAAAGAGAAGAGAAGATAGGAGATGTTCCAAATAAATGAGTTCACACAGGCTCATGATTGGCTAGTGTCCCTGTGATTGGCAGGGGAGAGAGTTTGCTCCACCCACCCAGAGGATGAATGTGGTGCTGTGATTCAAAGTTGTGAAGATTTTAATTTAATATTATTTGATAAGAATGGCTGCATTTTAAACATATAAAAAAAGAAAATCACCCAGACCTGAATTGAGTCTGGTGTGTGTTATTTTAACTAAGAGGGCGGGGTCAGGAGGGACTGTACGAAGTGTAGTCTATACTGGAGTCACGTTGTTCGATCTGCACTGTTTGATTTGTGTGTTAATTTGTTATCATGCTGTGACTCGGTGAGGACTCACAAGGGTGTGGGGTTGCCGCTTGCATCGCACCGCAGAGCAATGTCGTCTGTCTGGAAGGCTGTATGTGACTGTGGATGATGTGTGATCAGTGGAGGCTCCGTAACTGCTCACACACACACACACACACACACACACACACACACACACACACACACACACACAAGTTCCATTTAAAAGGTATGAATAATAATTGGTTATTATTTATAAACACATTTAACAATAATAATTATTTCATTTATTACATTTATAAGTTGCAAAAAAAATCTATTTTATAAATACTACTGCTAATGAAAAATATTTAATTAATAAACTGCCAAACTCATTTACCAAACCGCTTAATCCTACTAGTGTCGTTGGCTGAAGCCTATCTCAGGCAACTCTGGGTGAAGGCAAAGTACACCCTAAACCGCTAACCAGTTGACCACAGGGCCAATCTAGGGGCAATCTGGAACAGCCAATTAGCTTAACTTGCATATCTTTGGTCTGTGGGAGGAAACTGGTGAAACCCACACAAGTACGGGGTGAACATGCACACGCCACACAGAAACGCCCAAGCTTGGGGTTTGAACCCATGACCTTCTTGTCATAATGTTTTGACCTCAAGTACTTAGTATTTTGGATCAAATGGCTGAATTTAACTGGGTTCCTGGTCAGATCCATAATGTCCAACCCCATGCCAGAGAGTTTTTATATAAAAAAACAAAAATAGACACTAAAGTGAGAATTTTTGGAAGAAAAAATAGAAAGAAAGAAACTCACTTTCAGAAGTGTTATCTGTCAAGTCAGCGGATGCCAGAAGGAAGAAATAGAGAAAGAAACGACGATGAAAGAAAATATTACATAATAAATCACTGCCATACTGTCTAACATATAACACTCACAGACAAAGAGAGATGTTAGTCTTTAAGTTTTAGTAACACACATGTAAATATCACCCTCTCATATCACTACCATTATTACTACATGATATTCGCTTACATCGACCTCGACAGCTGGTTAACTTACTTATTATTAGTTGTTTAAGGACAATGACAGTCTTTTTCTTTGCATGTTTTCTTTCTTTCTCTCTTTCAATAAAATTACATAAAAAATACATAGCTGTAAGGATGATCCTATATTCCTTTTAATTTCACTTTAAGAAATAAAATCCCCACAATGACTGGTGCCCCTTTTAAAGATCAGTGGAAAAAAAAAAAGAAAAGAAAAAAAAAATATATATATATATTATATAATTTTTTCATTTTTAAATCACCTTTATCTTATACTCAAAAAAAGAAAAAAAGAAAGAAACAAAAACCAAAGCTGATTAAAGGTTGTACCCTTTGACAATTTTCTTTTACGATGGTGCCAATAGTTTTGAATTTTTATGATTCTTTACAAATCTTTTTTTAAATCTATTTCTTCTTTTTGACTCTTTATAGCTGCTTCACTTATTTGTTTGTTTGTTTTTGGACCATGGACATTAAAGATGTGTGTTTACACTCTGACTGACATTGGGCAGGAAGGATGAGGGCTCCAGAAGTTTTCCGAAACCAGAGAAGAAGAAACAGCAGCTGTTCTGCTCTCCATTTCCCTCTAGTGGCTGATGAGTAACACTGTGTTCGAAACATTGTTCACCATCCCATAGATACACACATACATACACACATATACACACAGGTACACAGATACACACACACACACACAGGGCAGGTCTTGTCCAGCTCACGCCTTTCTGCTGGGAGAAAGAGAGAGAGATGAAAAGCCCCAGGAGGAGGAGATGATATTGGGTCAGTAAAACAGAGCATGTCCCATATGAGGTGGGAAAAAATGGATGATGGAGGGATGAAGGGGAAGACGAGACAAAAATAATATTAGGTCAGTTACAAAAAAGAGTGTAATGTGTATGAAAGGAGGAAGAAAGGGGGAAAACAAAAATAAGAAGAAAAGTTATTTTATTTATTTAATATCATCATCAACATCATCATCATCATCATCATCATCATCAACAACAATCTAAAAGAATATATTATTATTATTATTGTTATTATTTTTGATATTGGGTAAAAGTAAAAATGCAAGTCACACACACACACGCACACTCACACACACACACAAAAGTGCGGTCATTTAAATGCATCTCAGAAAGCCACTTTGAAGAAAAGCTAATGGAGCTACGAGTTAAGAGAATAATGTCAATTCTTTCTCTCTCTCTCTCTCTCTCTCTCTCTCTCTCTCGTCTTTCTTTTTTCTATCTGTCATTTTAGTTGTTTTTTCTGGACTTTTTTTGGCTTGTTCAACTGAATTATTATTATTATTATTATCATTATTATTATTATTATCATTATTATTATTATTATTATTATTATTATTATTATTATTATTATTATTATTATTAGCTTGTAGCTATATAATCATGTGTAGAGTGTGTTTTCGCTCTGAGATTTGAGGTTATTGTTTGTGAATAAATTCTGCATATTACTAAAATAAACACAAGAGAACACCTTTAATTCCTGTTAAATAATACCCCCCCCTCGCACACCGTCTCTCTCTCTCTCTCTCTCTAAACCAGGGATTGAATAAGAGTGTGTAAAGTCCAGGCACACACACAGACACACATACATACACACACACGTCTGGTACTTCAGAGATAAAACTCAGACACTATTAAACACTTCATAAAACACACACACACACAAACACACCCACAGAGGGAGAGAGAGATTGCGCTAAAATAATGAGTAGTATGAAATCAAAAAAAATTATCCATCCATTCATTCATTTTCTGAAGCGCTTAATCCTAATTAGGGTCGCGGGGAGGCTGGTGCCCATCTAAGCCGACTCTGGGCGAGGGCGGAGTACACCATGAACAGCTCACCAGGCCATTGCAGGGCAGAAACACGCTGAGGGCTATGCAGCTACTCTTTACGAAAATCAGCAATGGTTCTTTTACATTCCTCTTAGCACAGACAGTGAGAGACACGGCCCGTTTGATAACCCAGTTAGCTGCACTGGGGGACAGCACTGACAACCCGTTCATAGTGGGGCTTGAACCCCCGACCTTCCGATCAGTAAGCCAGCACCCTACCACTGCCCCAAAAAAAAAATGATGTGAAACAATACAATCAGTATTTGTGGATGAAATAAAAAACACGTGAAAAACACACTGCAAGGAAAAAAGAAAGAAAAATGTTTGTGAAGCGAATGCTGGTGAGTCCAAACTGTTATTTTTATAATGATGGAGAAGTAAAAGAAGCATGGTGAGCTCAATAATAGAGTACGATAGTGACAGCTGGGCCTCAAACACACACACACACACACACACACACACACACACACACACACACATCTCCAGGCAGTGTAATTACCCTTTGTGTCCCCTGCTGTCACCCCCAGCCCCGCCCTTCTACTTTAGTCAATTCCCATTGCATTTAGCATGCTGTCTTACACACTCTCTCTTACACACACACACACACACACACACACACACACACACACACACACACACACACACACACACATATACACAAATCATCTGTATGAAGATTTACTTCTGTTTGCATCAGATCTTAATATGGATGCTCATTTACAAAATGGAGTCATGCTCGGCAACACACACACACTCACACAAACACACACACTGATGTGTCAGGGCGATAAGTCATCAGTGGACCATGAGAACTCGCTGCATCTCTCTAACACTGGCTGTTTCTGCCTCAGGGCATTTTACACACACATACAGACGCACACACAGACACACACATGTGCGCCTGCATGCACACATCACACATGCACTGTCATCTGTCACTGTGCTCTAGGGGGTTCTCTAACAACTGGTAGATATATGACACCTTAAACAAGCAAAAAAGTGTGTGTGTGTGTGTGTGTGTGTGTGATGTACTGTACTCTACCTGACTATGATGAATCTCAGTGCACATGCTTGTGTGTGTGTTCCTGCTGATTAATTATTCATCAGTGTCAGCTGTGACAGTGGGTAGAATGGAAGGGGCGGAACTACAGTGCTGTCATTAATTATCGCTGGTCCCGCCCATTGAACTCAAAGTCAAAGTGCTGCACAGTAAAGACACATGAACATGAAGATAACACACACACACTCCAAGGAACGCAGGGAGACCATAGCCTATCTCAGCCGACTCTAGGCAAACGCGGGAAACACCATGAACAGATTACCAGTCCATCACAGGGCCAACACACACACACACACACACACACACACACACACAACCATTCACATTCCCATCTAAGGGCAATCTGGAACAACCAGTTATGCTAACATGTATGCGATTGGACTGTGGGAGAAAACTGGAGTACCCAGAGGAAACCAACACAAGCACAGGGAGAGCATGCAAACTCCACACAGACACACAAGTGAGAGAAAGGAAGCGAGAAAGCAAGAATAAATAATATGAATTGTAACTATAAATAGATCAAATGTACAATGTGTAATAAATGAACTAATACATCCACTAACTATATGTGGTGGTATAAGAAGAATACAACAGTGACGACCATGTTTTTTTAAGGTATACACACACACAAACACACACACACACACACACACACACACACACACACACACACACACACACACTGAGGAATCCTCACAACATGGTCTAGGGAAAGGATTCCTCACGTGGGAAATCCCTTGCTTGGTTTCTCTGGCAACAAGGCTTCCCTGTAGTTTACCTCAACCATGTCAGAGTGAGAGAAGACGTTAGAAACGCATATTTCAGCCTCGTAAATGGCACGTGAGCTCATGCATACATGGGGCTGGTAGTGCTTTCCATCTGAGTGCGTTAATATTCGTAAAGACGGGGGTGGCAGCATCACGTGGGGGCATGTACTCGCTCACGGTCCTCCATGGGTGGTGGTGGTGGTGATCTGATGAGGGGGGATGTATATTCCAAAATATCTTATGAAACCCCTGTAGTTTCCTTAAGCATATTTTTCCCCATTAGTTTCCTGCGTGTGTTGTGTGAGTGTGTGTGAGTGTGTGTGTGTGTGTGTGTGTGTGTGTGTTGATATGAATTGACTCATAGCCATTGTTCCCTGGGGACAAAGGTCCCTCCCTCTCCAATTAGTTGCTTTGATGCTAACGCACTCCTTAAACATGACACGTGCAAAACGTGTGAAAATGCTAACGGCTCTGTGCTTCGGATTTGTTATGATGGGTCAAGTGACAGTGATAAGAAACAAGTGATGTCATTTTTCTGCACACACACCCAACGCATACACACAAACACACACACACACACACAAAAGTGACATTTTCCAATTCAATCATTTTGTCCACTGAAAAAGGAATCCTGTCAGAAAAATCCTAGAGTAGCGTTGGTGAGTAAAACGACCGAAAAGATGAAACACACAGTAAAAATAGTCCACCTACAATACTTTAATACACTTTACTCATACAAGACGAGCTCTGTGGAAATTTCTTAACCACTCCTCCGCGATCTCCTTCAGCCATGTTCTATCCAATATTGTCCCTTTGTGCGCCTACAAGTCAGCTACATATCACCTGGTACACCAATACGATTCCAAATCCCCGTCATCCCACCCCCGAGTCTCACCCCAGGTTACCTCCTGGCTTGGAAAGATGTTTGTGCTGAGACTGTAGATCGATTTGCTTGTTTCTGGTTGAGTTTTAAACATCAGTTTTCTCCAAAAAACAAAGGAAGCAAGTGGTTTGTAGTAGAAGAAGAGTGATGTGAAGCAGCTTTCAGTCTGGTAAAAACCTTTCTGGTCTCTCTCTCTCCCTCCCTCCATCTCTCTCTCTCTCTCTCTCTCTCTCTCTCTGTCTCTCTCTCTCTCTCTCACATACACATTAAATGGATGCCAGTAAAAGTAAAATATTGATGACTTTTTCTCTTGAACGGCCATCTGGAGCAACGAAGCGGAAAAAAGACATCATAAACTTATTACATTAAAGATCAGGAGAGATGACCTTCAGTCTCTCTCTCTCTCTCTCTCTCTCTCTCTGTCTCACACACACACACACACACACACACACACTCAGAATGTTTCTGTCTTATAATTTCCTCCCTTTCTCTCTTTTCACATATGCTCTCATCAATTGTTTGTTTGACTCTGTTTTCTTTCCTTTTCTGTCTCCCACCATCACTCCATTCTGTCTTCCTAATACTCTCTCTCTCTTTATTTAATTGTCTCTCTATTTTTCCCATTCATTCCCTGAATTTTTCATCTCTTTCACTTCTTTTTCTTCCATCTCTTCCTCTCTCAATGTCTTCTATCTTTCTCTGTCTGTCTTTGCCTTTCACCTATAGCTCTCCTCATCTATCCATCTCTCTTTCTCTTTCACTGTTCTGCATTTCCTCTTTCTTTCTCCCTTCCCCTTCATTACTTGCTCTCTTACTGCTGCTATCTCTTCATTCCCATAAATACACTCTCTCCATATTATATTTATATATAGTTTTTCTTTTCTCTCCACCCATCTATTCAGAATTCTCTCTTTTGTCTGTCTGTCCATCCATTTCTCCTTCCACTCTTTCTCCCTCCCTACATCCATCCTTTCTCTTTCTCTCCACTTTGCTTTTAGCGTAACCTTCCATTTGCCTCCTTGTATTTATTTATTTATGATGAGGCAGGAAAGCTCTTCAATCATCGTCTAATTTTCTCACGTTAATATCTTCACATTCAGGCAGAACTGAAAAAAAAAAAAAACACCAATTCAAACCCAACTAGGGATGGAATAGGACACCCATCAAAATCCTCATGAACAAACTGTCACAAAAAAATTATCCCAATTTATATTTTATTGGTTACATTTTTTTTGTGAGGGTTTAGAAACCTTTATTTTATTATCCATGACTTCCTGTTTCACCGGGGTATAAATGTGAAGTGAAATAGAGGCTAAGTTCCCTTCGTCATTCATTCGAATGGGAATTATTAGAAATTATACAATTAAATTAAAAATAATAAAATAAACTCAGGTAAAATCTATAATCTGCAATTAAATTCCCCCTCTCCATGTCCATGCCAACAAACTAATCTAAATTATATGTTTTTTTTTCATGTTACATAATTTTTTTTTTTTTTTTTTACATTTCATTTTTCATCATGCTATAAGGGCCACTTACACTGTGTAGAGTAAATAAATTACTAATAAATAAATTAAATAATTACTTCCTGACTTTAGAAGAACTGATAGCATTAAAAATTATAGATCCATTAAAACAGTTAAACCCATAAGTTTGTAAACACTAATATTAATTAAACCCTCATATTAATCACATGTAGTCATTCATGATGACATTCTTGCGTTTCCCTACTGATCAATGTCAATTATCCCACTTCTGAATTAATTCGAAGAAGGCATTACACTTCACAGGGCTGCGATGTGAACTTTCAGCAGGACAGTGGTGCCAAATATGCATCAATTTTAAATTCAAACAACATACATACATCAGGATTTTTTGCATCACCATAGCAATTCCCGTGAACCCTACCTATCTGTTAATCTCATCAGGCACTGTAGGAGAAGTGCTGGGGTGCCAATATTCGTGACACAGGATTTTATTATTTTTGATTACAATCAATTAACATCATTTCGGTCATTATACTCTTTGGTGTGAAATAAAGCTAATAAACACGAAAATGAAACACTTTACCACAAGCTTATCTAGGGGTGCCAATAATTATGGAGCTGAATTTAAAGGTTATGTTTTCTAAAAGGTACTCAAGGGGTGATTTTCCAAGGCTCACCTTGTTTACCGGAAGCTGAAGGTCATTGCTGCATCTTCACTTAAACACTTATTTAAAGGGATTATTATAGATTTAAATTATTCATACGAGTCAATACGGAAGATAAATATAAATCCAATTTTCACTCAAAAGCTTTGTAAAAAAAAAAACAAAAAAACAACAAGAATCGATCGAAATCTTTTAAACGCCGAGCATTAGAAGTCTCTCCTGGTGCATTTAACGTCAGTGTAAAGTCCAGTGATGTGAAGCATAAACATGCTGCATCTATTTCTTTTATTTATTAATGATGTAGAGTTTACGGCGAATCATATTCAGCAGCTTTATTAGGCTACATGATGACGTTGTGTATTTTTTTAAGGTTCCCTTTGATTCAGTGTCAATGATTCAAGGATTTCTGAAATTTGCGACTCCTTAGACCAATTCCAAATATATAGGTTTAGTATAATGTGTACTATACAGGAATGGTGCGATCTGATTGGTTTTCTATCTTACAATAATATGTATTATTATTCATTCAAAATATTTTCTCATTTCTGATTGGCGGACAGGGCGGCATTGTGGCATAGTGGTAAGCACGTCCCCCGTCACAGCGAGAAGTTCCTGGGTTCGAGTCCTGGGTTCTCCCCATGCTTGCTAGGTTTCCTCCAGGTACTCTGGTTTCCTCCACACAGTCCAAAGACGTACACTGGCTGTTTCAAATTGCCCCTGTGTATCAGCATGAGTGTGAATGGTTGCGTGCGTGTTGGCCCTGCGATGGTCTGGCGAGCTGTTCAGTGTGTCCCCTTGCGTTCACCCAGAGTCGGCTGAGACAGGCTATAGCCTCCCTGTGACCCCAACAAGATTAAGTGGTCTGGCCAACGAGTGAGTGAGTGAGTGAGTGAGTGAGTGTATACTACACAGAAATGGTGCAATCTGATTGGTCTTCTATCTCACAATAATAGATACAGCATAGTAACATGACATTAAAAATATTTTGATTGAATAATAAAACAGTTATTGAGTTCAGCTTCTAAATATTATGTAGAATTATCCAGACCAGACTCAGACTAACGCTTGAATCAAATAAAAATGTAAAATTAAGCCATTAAAACCTCATTTCAGTTTCTTTTCTTCTTAGGGTCCTGTGTAGTTCATACTAAAACAATTATTCACCTTAGGGTCGGTGGATATCACTGAATGCTTCTCTTACTGTTCCGTCTCGGAAACTATTCAGTGATATCCACCTCGCCCTTGGTGAGCCATAGTTATTAGTTTTTAATATAAAATTCAATATTATGAACATTAGAAGAGAAAAGAGAGTTATTACAGAAAAAAAACCTGAAGCGCTGCGAACGAGAGCGACTGTATGCTTCTTGGTAACGTGTTTATCATCTCGCTGGAGAAACGTGATATCTGTTCTAACAGCATCTTAAATCGTCCTTCCGTGACCTTGCTGGAGGTCAGTAATCTGGCTGGAGTGGAAATGTATTCCTCCCCTTTTTCCCAGGAGACTGATGTGGGATGAACCTCAGGACAATGGCGTGCTTCCTGTGCTGAAGCTGCAACTACTCAAGCAGAGTGTGTGTGTGTGTGTGTGTGTGTGTGTTTTTTTGTGTGTGTGAGTGTGTGAAGATCTCTTTGTTCTTTTTGACCGAATGACATCGCTACTTGACTTGACATGCATCTTTTGAAGTACTTCAAAAGCCAGTGCACACTTTTTTTAATCGAGCTCGTAATGTACATTATATGTTTACGGTTCAGTTCATACAAATAAAGGTACCAAACAAGGCATGGATGCTAACCCCACCCGGATCGCTAACATTTTTATCCATCTTGAGTTGTACCATCATTTGTTTCCATGACAACGCTGACCTTTTGCTCGTATGGCAATTTTTACAGTTTAAATGAAAATGCATCAAAGCACTGCACATGAATCATGATGATGTTTTTCAGGGAAAAATTCATTAATTCATTCATTTGCCAAACCGCTTAATACAGTGGGGAGGCTGGAGCCTATCTCAGCCACCTCTGGGTAAAGGCGGGGTACACCATGTACCGCTTGCCAGTCCAATGCTCAACCAACACACACACACACACACACACACACACACACACACACACACACACACTCACACTCACACCCAAACCTAGGGGCAATCTAGAACAGGCAATTAGCCTAATGTGGCACATCTTTGGACTGTAGGAGGAAACCAGAGTACCTGGAGGAAACCCATGCATGCACAAGGAGGACATGCAACATCAACAAACACCCCATACCTTCACATCAAATCATAAATACCTTCTTGCTGTGAGGTGCACGTGTTAACCACTATGTCACTGTTCTCCTCGGCCCTTGCATGTTCTTACTGTGCTTGTGTGGGTTTCTTCTGGGTTCTCTGGTTTCCTCTCACAGTCCAAAGGTATGCATAATGATATCAGGTTATCTGGCTGTTCCAAATTGCCCCTAGGTTTGGATGTAAGTGTGAATGGTGTTCAGGGTGTACCCCACCTTCGACCAGTGTCAGCTGAGATAGGCACCAGCCCCCCGCCCCCCCCCCACCATCCTCATGATGATGATGATGAGTTAAATGCAGTATTATTTTAAAACAGCAATTTTAACCAATCACTGCTGTCATCATCATTGTGTGCCTTTTTTTGTCCCTCCCACTCCAAAGATACTAAAATTCCACTGTTTTGGTGATGGATACGTTACAGATTAAGGAAGGCAATCTATGTACAGCCACATTAGAAAAGTGATATATATGGCTGTATGTCAAATCCCTCCATCTTGAACTGAGACCCAATTTGTGGTGACTTACTCCACATTTCCTTTTTCTTCATTGCATTAAGCAGGAAGTCAATCATGGGCCTAATTTCCTGCTTGTCTGTTAAATGAGATTTATATGTCTCATACACGGGTGTGTGATGTCACCATGATACAAAAGCTTGGCCAAATTTACACCAATTTCATACAGTGATGTGGAACTACGTTAAGTTTTATATAAATGGAATCATATTTAAAGCTGTGAGCACAAACAAATCCTTATCTCGAACCCTCTGTATGCACCACACTCTTTAAAAATGTGCTGCAAATCCTTAAAAAAGAAATAACAAAAAAACCAAAAAAAAACCCAAAATGGACCCGAACACAAAGAGTTAATTATTCATTCTGTCCCGAAGCTGGTATGTTGTTGTGTAATTCCGGCAGTGCCTGATCCAGTGTGACAGCAAGTCATGGAACGTCGCCATTATTTCACACGCACCGCCTGTGTTTTATATTTTTAATGAGTTTCCTATTCCCAGCGGATGTTTTTCCATGATAACTTAATAACCAGCCGTGATCTAGTGACCCCTAAAGGGGCCCTCGGAATAAAAAGAGAGGGAAATGAGGTTCCTTATCTCCTTTGTGTCTGTATTTTTTCACCCTCTTCATTAGGACATTCTTCTCTATGACAACTGATAGATTAAAACCAAACAACAACCTAAAAATTTCTAGCCACATTTACTCTTGACCTGTAATAAGGGTTCTCTCTCTCTCTTGCTCTCTCTCTCTCGCTCTCTCTTTCTCTTTCTTTATCACACCAAAATGATAACGTCCTACAAGAAAATCATTTCCATTCTGTGATAAATCGCTTTTATTAAAATCCAGCTTATTATGGAGGACTGTGTTTTTGTTTTGTCCCTTTCTTTTGTTTACTCCTTCCTTTTCTCAAGTACCCTGAAATTAAACAATGTACAGAATATCACAACACGGGTCTCTTATTTTACTCTGGAAAAAATCTTTAAGGTGAATAATGTAGCACTTTATTGCAGAAATTATTTATTAGCTTATTTACATTTGATTTCTTTTAGATTTATTTATTTGTGTGTTTGTTTATTATTTGTTTGTTTGCATTTGTTTGATGCTTAAAATTGCATGATATATGAATCTTTTAAAATAGAAAATATTAAAAAATAAATATTTCGGCAGTGAAGTGAAAACTGCGTGCCAAAAATATCAGCTTACAGAAAAATTATATCAATAAGAGATGTTTAGGACTTGTTTGAGGCAAAAAGTAAAATAAATAAATAAATAAATAAACAAACAAACAAACAAACAAATAAATAAATAAACAAACGGAAAAAAATATAAAAACATAAAAAACAATCATGCCCCATATAAAAAAAATTCCACAAAAAAATTCAATAATAACAAACCAGCAACAAAATACACAAAAAAAAACTGAATAATCTAAGGGGTTCTCAAGTGTCTTGAACAAAAATCTTCTTAATTTCTTTTTTTTTTATTGCAAATTTTCAATGTAACATTGGAAGTTAGTAAACAGTGACACCAGGTGAGGTTTCATTGTATTATTGTGCAACATAGAAGAAATATTTTAAAAATGTTGATAAAACACAATTGCAAATTGTTTGCTGATGTTATTTTCTGGCTTTTCTCCTCGCACCATAGTCTTCATAAACACAACAATAAATCTCCAAGACCGGAGAATTGATGATACAGTGATTCGTGTCCTTTCATAACTGCAAAAATGTCTTTAAATTTCAGTATTTTAAAGAAATGCTTTGCCAAGTCATCCATAAATCCACCTCATGCATGCAGATACACTAAATGTTTTTGTAGTTAAGAAGTTGGAAGAGTTTTCATTACTCATTTTGTACTTCACACTTTCTTACTGTAAACCCTCCTAAAGACAAACAGCCTTAAACTCTAATCAAATATAATAAATTCAACTGAGCTACACACCAGAGGTATATCTGTGACACATTTGAATCTCGTTACATAGCTGATAGTCTCAGTTATTCAGTTTCCAGTTTGAGAATCTAAATTCTGTCTCCATAGAATTTTTCATCAGGCCATCTAGTATAATCCTGGAAAGTTTTTGTGTGATTCCGGACAGTAATAACAGATAGCATATATATATATATATAGCAATAACATAAGGTTGCTAAATTTTGTTTGATTCTGTCCACGCGTCATGGAACAATTGGACAGTGAAATTTTTCAGTGATGACATCATAATTCTGGTTCTGGTTCGGAAATCTAAAATTGGGCTCCATGGAATTCTAGGTTTCATGTGATTCTGATCTGATCATTAATAACAGAGAAGGACTTTAGAAACAACTGTCCACAAAAACAACAACAACAACGGCAACAACAACAAGGCGACAAAGAGTTTGACACTGGATACCTTCGGTGAAAAAAAAAACTTGAATGGATCATCATTGAAGGAGTTTGGACAGAATGTGTGAATACTTCATAAAAAAAAATTCTGTCATGCTTTTTCACCAAAATATGCATCCTCAGTGCCTAGCTTTTCCTTACAAAAACAGCATGGACATGATTTACCTCCCAGTGCATCAGGGACTGCTGAGGAAAGGACCCCCAGAGATTCATATCACCATGACGCTGCTTAAAATGTCAAAGAATTGTAATAAATGACTAACAAGCCTCACTTTCATTTATACATCGAGCAGCTCAGCATGAGCGAGAATTTAAATAAACACTGCAGCCAAGAATGCCAGACACATCCTCTTATTTTTGAGTATAAAACCAAGACTAGTGTTGTAAACAAGTTTCAGGGTCATCAGTTCAGCACTGCAACAGTTTTGTGATTTACAAAAAAAATAAAAATAAAAAAATTAGTGAATAGTGAATACAAAAATATCTTGACACATGCATACGGAGTGTATACGGAGTGTGACCTGTTCTGTGTGAGATCTATCATCAGCTTGAGTGTGAACATTTCCTGGAACAAGTGAAGAATGCAAACATAGAATAAAACCCTTTTCAGCTCTGCGGCTATGAAATATCACTTATGGCTGGTGGTTTTATCACAGACACTCTTTTAAGCTCAGCAGGCAGATGAGATTTACCAAACATACACACAGTTGTCTCCCAAACATACACACAATTGTACACACATGAGCACGTAATATTCTCTTCTGGTACATGTATACACCCTTATACTTACTGGTTCACCCTCTTACAATGCTAGAATTTGATGCCTGCAGCACACTCAACACATATTTTAACCATTGTGCAAAATTCCAATATATGGTTCTGCATCAGTGGTACATTTACACATATGCAACTCACCCATGCTGTGAGTAATGATGCACCCCATCCCTTCACAGATACTGCTTTTGCACTTGTCCCTGATAATAACCTGGATGGTAGTTTTCATCTTTGGCATGGAGAACTTTTGCACAAATGTACATGTACATTTTACCAAAAAACAAGCTGCCCTCATGTGACCACAACACAAACTTCTTTTTTGCTATACTGTATTAATCCTGCAAGGGAAATTATTTCCTCTGCATTTAACCCATCCAAAGTGAGCACACACTCGGAGCAGTGGGCTGCCGCACACTTTGGGGTGCCGAGAGAGCAGTTGGGGGTTAGGTGCCTTGCCCATGGGCACTTCAGCCATGAAGGTGGAGGAAGGGAAGGTGTAGCTCAATCCCCCACCACCACACATTTTTCCTGCTGGTTCAGGAATTGAAGCAGCGACCTTTCGGTCCCAAAGCCACTTCTTTAATCATTAGGCTACAGCTGCCCCCCTGCCCTTTGGTCCATCAGAGATGAGCTCAGGTCCAGAGAACTTGGCAGTGTTTCTGCCAAGAACTGATGTATATCTTTCTCCTCGTGTAATACAGTTTCAGGCCTCATTTCTGGATGCAGTAGCATGATAATGGTATTATGAACTACTCCCAAGCCCATGTGTCAAAGGCTGAGCCATTAAGGGATATTGCATTTATACTCAACCAAGGTACCTCTTGCTACCAATTACTTAGGGATTGTTATTTAAATATTCTGTAAAGTTATTCTGTAATATTTAAGTGTGTTGCAGGCATCAAATTTTATCTTTGCTTATATTTACAAAATATTGTCATTAAAAATCTTGCACATTTCTTACATTTTGTTTGTTAACTTTTGTTAAATAAAGTTTAATGTGAATTTACAAATTACAGATTTGGTTTTTATTGTATTTTGAACTGTATCCCTGTATAAAACATTTCCCATGAGAAGCGGTTTGTAAGGTTGAATTCAAAACTAGATCACAGTTGTTGTAAAATCTAGATTGTTGAGTCGTTTACTTAGTTCATCATATTTGGTCTTAAAGTATAACAGGTATTTTTGCTTGTTTGTTTACTTGTTTTAGTAAAATTAGAAATAGTGCACAAAGCTCTGCAGGTAGGATGTCGCAGGGTGGTAAAAACCAACAACAACAACATAATCTGAAATTTGGTCCCCTTTGATTTTTCAAAAAGTGACAAACAAGTAGAGAAGGATGCTGGATGATGGAGCTTCCTCACACTCTATTAATGCTACTCTAATATATTTATCAATTTATTTATTGTGAGAAATGCGAGATGAAGCTTTACATTCCTCTTAGTTAACTCTGTGTTCCTTCTAAAAGTGGAATCCTAAATGATGACCTTATCTGAGGAGAGCAAGGCCTGCACATCGTTAGTTGTTTGTCTGGGTTCTTTTGTCCTGAATGAATTGGCAGTGTGCTCTTAGAGGAATTTTTATGGCTGATGGCTGGTCACTTCTGGGAATAATTACCACTGTTCCGATAATTTCTCCTTTTTACAGATAATGTTTCCTACTGTGACTTACTGCGAACCCAGAGCCATAATCCGTTCCAGACTGATACACTTCTTTAACTTTCTTTCTCTTCATTTTTCCAGAATTTCTTTTGAAGCCTAGCACAGAGATTGCTTGTTAGCGTTTAGCCTATTTTAATGAAGTAATGTTCAAATTCAGCAAGGCTGCAGTTACCAAACCTGGGTGTGCCTAGTCTAATTCAATGCATTTATCAATTCATCTTGGTTAATCACCTAATTGTGTAACTGAGAGGGCAATTACGTAAGAAACATGACCTGCTGGTGTTGATTAACGCAGTAAATAAAATTATTAAAAACTGCATATTGTGTTTACTCGGGCTGATGTTGTCTGATATTAAACCGTTGTGTGAATATCTAAATATTTGACATACAAAAACAAGAAACAAAAGCCCCTGGAGAGCGCAAACCTCCACCGAACCTAATGTAACATATGTAACAAATTGTGCAAAAAAAAATGTCTTTTGTCATAATGTTAAAGAATTAAAAAAAAAATTCTGGATTCAGAATGCGATCCGGATCATTTCCTAAATCTGATGCGGTCTTCCTTGTCCAAAGAGCTGCCTCTGGTAGACATTCCGTGAAAATTTACACATAACTTTCTCGTTTAATCCCGAATAATAAAAAATGCCATGTATAAAGTATCACCTTAAATACGAACGTAAATAGTAAATATCAGTCAGAATTAACACGTTTAAAGCTAAATTTATCACAAAAATGCTAAAGGAATAAAAGGAAGGTTGAGATTTGTGTATTAATTCTGAGTTACAAAGATTTGGCTCATGATTTAAAACAAAAACACACCCCTGTGTGTGTGAATATTTTGTTAAGAAATGGAAGGATGAAGAAAGCAGACACGATTCAATTAACTGATATACAACTAACTCACTGAAGTGAGCATGCTTTAATTGACAGTGTGTGATGTGTGCAGATGTTATCAGGATTTAATCCAGTCTGTGAAAATGACAGAATGTGTATATTATATTATGCCAAGTGTGTGTGTGCTCGGTCCTGAGTGTGTGCATATGTAAGATGCCGCTCCCTCCACTCCAGTATCCATAGCAACCGTCTGACTCCTGCAGCACACAGCAGTTTTTTTCTCCCGCAATCCCACCCCCATCATCCCATCCCCCACTTGTTCCACACCTCTGTCTCTCACTCGTTCTCTTTTTCCCGTCTGTATCTTGCTTTCTGCATGGGTGAGATTACAATAAAGGGTGGGGCTTGTGAAAGGGGCGGCGTTAGATCTCATACTGTACATATTACAAATAGCCACTTAAATAGGAACACATGTTAATTTCTTTCATCATCGAATCGTTCTTTCATATAACAGCAACACGGCCGTACAGACAGCAGGTCAAGAGCTTCAGTTCAAGTTCATCTTCAAACATCACCTCAGACAATGTGGAGAAACTGTGACCTCTTTGACTGTAAGCGTGACATGGTTGACGGGGCCAGATGGGCTGGTTTGAGTATCTCAGAGACCGCTGATCTCCTGGGATTTTTAAACACAGCGGTCTCTAGAGTTCAGACGGGTTGGTGTGAAAAGCAAACAACAATAAAAAAAAAATCCTGCGCGTGGACGGTCTGCATGCTGAGAGATAAGACAAGAATGACCAGACTGATCGAAGCTGACAGGAAGTCTACTGTAGGAACTCAAATAATAATCACTCTTAATAGCTTTGGTGAGCAGAAAAGCATCTCAGAATGCACACTGCACCAAACCCTGAGGTGGATGAGCTCCAGCAGCAGAAGACCGCATCAGTTTCCTCTCCTGTCAGACAACATTCGAGGAGTTAAGGATCTGAGTGGCTTCTCAGGACACCACCTGACTGGTCTGAGATGGCCTCACGGTCACGGGCTGCGATGGAGTGGCGTCCCATCCAGGAGGAGTCGAGCTCCTAGTTGCTTCATGCTATAGAAACCGGGATAAGCTCCGGCTCTGATGGTCAATTGGGTGTAAAAAGGACCAACAGACTTTGCCTTTTTACCATTTCAACGTTTTAATTTATTCCAAGGGCAGCACGGTGGCATAGTGGTTAGCACTTCTTACTGCCTCACAGTAAGAAGGTGTCGGGCTCGGCGAGGGCGTCTTTGTGTGTAGTTCCCATGTTCTCCACATGCTTGTGTGGGTTTTCTCGGCGTACTCCAGTTTCCTCCCACAGTCCAAAGACATGCACAGTAGACTAATCGGCTGTTCCAAATTGCCCCTAGGTATTGTGTTTGAGTGTGTTTGTGTGTATGTGTGTTGGCCCTGTGATGTACTGGTGAATTGCTCAAGGTGTAACCCACCTTCGCCCAGAGTTGGCTGAGACAGGCTCCAGCCTCCCTGCCACCCTAGTAGGATTAAGCAGTTATGCAAATTATGAAATGAATGAATTAATTTCAGTGCACACCTCTATTCAACCTGCACCTCATTTCTGAATATACATTATTTTAACATATACCACATTTCAAGAGAGAATCATTTAAACCTACAGCTAAGTTTTATTATCTACATAATTTAAACTTCAGTGAGTTACTGTATACCTCATTTCGGTACATATCGTAGCACTGTAGATAGATTGTAGATTAAAAATGATTAAAAAGAATTTTGCTTGAACTGAAGATGCTATATGAGTAACGTGTATAGTCTGTCCTCAAAAATGCACATGGAACTGTGGTTAAATCTGCGGTTTTTACGGGTCATTCTGCTATTAGGATGGTGCAGTGTTTACGCCTGCACTCTCAAAAGCTTGAGTGTGAACATTTCCTGGAACAAGTGAAGAATGCAAACATGGAATAAAACCCCTTTCAGCACTTCGTCTATGAAATATCACTCAGTCTCTTTAACAGACTCTCAAACACTAAAGGACATTACTGTACTCTCTCTCTCTCTCTCTCTCTCTCTTTCTCTCTCTCTCTCTCTCTCTCGCTCACCCACACACACACACACACATAGAACTCATACTGTACTGTAAAATAATGGGACTTGAGTCTAAATGTTAATGTGTGCACTGTTGTTGTTGTTGTTGATTTTTATTACACTCTGCATCCAATACAAATATAATGATATTATTCTTCACTAATTCAAGCTCTGACTGGCCAAAAACATTACAGAGACCAATACACAGAAGAATGTACCAACCGGGTCAATTTCTGGAATGAATAGTGTGAATAATACTACACATTTTTACAATACCAAACCTGAACATCTAATAAACATTACACAAAAGTATTGTTTTTTAAAAAAATAGAAATGTGATCTCTATCCTCCGCCCTGCCATAAAAGAATCCTTTTTTAATATTTTGTTGGCGCGCCTTTATCCTTGATTAGAGTGTGTGGTCGCCATAACATTGTTACTCCAGTTGGTCCGGTTGAGGCTCAGCAACATAAATATGGCAATAAAATGAAGTTGGCTGATGATCTGAATGTACTGAATGAGCAGGTTATCACATCAATGCACCTTTTCTTCCCTGATGGTACAGATATAAAATTGGGGCTCAGAAAGTCTTTGGGATGTGCTGGAGAAGACTTTAAGGAGTGGTTCGATGTACCTCATTTTGTCATTATTGTTCCTATGCATCATATTACCATTTTACTTGTTACCATTTATTTAATCTGAGCGTTTACGTTATCCTAACATACTGTATATCTATACTTGGTATGTATGTATGCTATTTCAACATTATTTCAACCTATGTTCCGTAAATACCCCCATTTTAATCCAAACATCAGGGTAAATTGTACACAAAATAATACACTATTTCCTCCGGGATCAATAAAATGTTCTGATTGATTGTGAAGCTCACTCTTCCAGGATGCTTTGCTCTCAGTGGCAGAGTCACTCAGTGGCAAGTCTTCATCAAATGGCTTTTAGAATTACACAGCGAATACTCATGTATTGACTAATGAAAAAAGTACAGGCAAACATAATTTTGTCTGCTTTTAAACATGTTCGCTATTAGCAGAAAATTGGGATATTTTCCAAATTGTATCTATTTTGTAAATAATAACAAATAACAAATAACAAATAAATAACAAAGTTGAAATTTGCTGGCTGTAACACACTTAACAAAAGATAGAACAGAGGCATATTCATCAATGTGTTACATCACCTTTCTTTTAAATTAAGTTGTTTTATAAATGAGGATACGAATGGTTGCTGTTTTGTAATTGGAATTTTCATCCATTCTTGCTTGATCCAAGATTTCAGCTGTCCAACAGTCCATAGATGCCACTGTCTGATTCTTCTCTTCATGATGTGCCATACATATTCAATAGCAAAAGTGGACTGGCAGGAGGCCAGTCAAGCACACACACACTCTCTGTTTCTATGAATCCACACAGTTGTAGCTTGTACAAAAAGAGGCCTGAAATTGTCACACTGAAGTAAACATGGACCTCCCAGGAGTTGCCTTGATGGAATATAAAATCCCAAAACATGCCTCTGCATAAATGGCACCTTCACAGACTCATATGCAACTCACCCATGCCTTGGGCACTGATGCCCCCTATACCATCACAGATACTGACTTTTGCACCTTTTGCTGATAATACTCTGGATGGTTATTTTTATTTTTGGAAACAAGAACTCTCTTTTTCCTTCTGGAACATGCATAAATATGGACTCATCTGAGCACAACACATGGTTCCATTGTTTTTAGGTCCATTTGAGATGAACTCAGGTCCAGCGTACTGATGATTTATGGTGATATTGATGCAAGACGGAAGCTATCGGGGGCGGGAAACTGTCTCATGTTGCATATCTTAATGCAGCGGATTGTTCTAATTGACAAAGTACTTCCGAGCCCGTCTGACTATACTTGAATGTGCTGCAGTCATCAAAATCTAACTATATTTAATTGTAAAACACAGTGAAGTTGTTCAGTAAGAATATCGAAAAATATTTTCCATGTGATTTTGTCAGTTAAATAAAATGTCACATAAATAAAAAATTACCAAAGGCTAGGAATTTGTTTATTTAAACAATGTAATTTGTATTTAAAAAATGTAATTTAAAGAAGAAGCAAAAAACCCAGATATCTGCATTCCATCTGCAGCTGAAACTGCTGTCAGGGCTGCTGTTATGAAACATGAATCAACACCAAAGACGAAGCAGAATCCAGAATCCAGCGCTGTGGTGTAATTCAATACACAATAGCATGATCTGGTGTGCATAATGAGATTACTTTTGCTGGTGTGTGTGTGTTCAGTAGTAATGCCACTAATACCCTCTCATTAAGTTAAATTAGCAGTAATGAACATGTCTTCAACATCCACAAACGTCCTCACTATTTAGCAGTGTTCTGATGTCCTGCTGGCTCTAGCAGTTGGCTTTCAATGTAAGTTTTTAACATTTATTTTTAAATCCCCTATCTATCATTTCGTCATTTCACTAATGATGCGTACTAATTCAAACACAGCCGCGAGGTGTAGAGACAGTGTTCTTTAATATACTATTCATTTTGGTGTACAGAACATTTTGCTAAAAGCCCAAACAGTAGCAGCACATGGACCAAATTCTAAATCACTGCATGGCTATCACACACCACAAGCCATTCATTATTTATTATCAGAAGACTATCATGCATTTAGAGGTTAGGAGCTTTATCATTAGATAATTTAGAATGCTTTTATTATTCCTCTTTCTCAGTACAAAAAGCTTTTACCTTGCATTAGGTTGTAAAAGTTGAGGAAATGTTGGATCAAAGTGATACATGATTAGTACAACTGACCCGAACTAGACAGCAAGATCATTTCTTAACTTTCCTGAATGGGGCCCATTCACTTACCAACCATATTAAATAAACACGAAATACAGTGTTAGCGGTTGGAAATAACAGAAAAATTTAAAGGATGTCTCACTGAAGCCATTTGCTTACTCCTCATCATAAAAATCATCATAAAAAGATGGTGGCCATGAACACAGTTATAGATGACATGAGCAAAGAAAAACTGTTGCAAAATAACTACCCTAGTTTTAACTCTCTTGGAGTCGTATACCTCCTTCCATTTCTTAACACTTGTTCTCAGACTTTTCTGTCTAATATGAATCAGTGTTGTACTGGCACGGTATCGTACATGCGCAAGATCATTCTTCATAGTCACGTAGTCTGATTATTGTTTATGAGATACATGGACTGATTATGAGATACATGGACGGTATTGACAAACACACAGAAGTAAAACACGATGCGAAACAAGTGAAGAAGAGATACCAAGCCTGTGAACTGGGGTGGTTTCATCAGGAAACCTGGTATTCAGCCAAAAGAAACTGATAATGGAAGATAAAACATATCGACTGTTGATTTGTACATAGACACCGTTGAGGTGATCTGGATGGTATACTAATTACACCATAAATGACACTAATTAAACAATCAGTAGTTTTTGAAATGCTAACAACCACAGTTACAGTCCCAGAGATCACACTTTCTCTTCACTCTGATGTTTGATATGAGCATTACCTGAAGCCTGTGGTCTGTTTCGGAAGGATTGTATGTATGGTGTTGTCGCCACGTCGATAATCACATTGTGTTTTTGTTTGAAGTGTTATCTTATGTAATCTGCTGCTTTCTCTACTGACTAACAAGCATTTTGCATTTCATTTTATTTTGCGAACTACTTTATCCTTTATTAGGGTCACGCTGAGGCTTGAGTCCATTCCGGTTAACTCTGGGCAAAGGCAGGATACACCCTGAACAGCTCACCAAGCTTTCATAAGGCCAACACACATATAGAACCATTCACAGTTACATTCACACCGGAGTATCGTGAGGAAACCCACACAAGCACAGGGAGAACATACAAACTCCACACAGAAACGCCCTCACCAAGCCCGGGGCTCGAACCCTTGATGTAAAATGGGCGTGGTAATAACTTTACTGACATAATGTAGAAGTCATTGATATAGATATACAGTAACAGTCGAATGTTTGTAAACTCTCATTTTAAGTGAATCACACACACACACACACTATGTTGTAAGTTTGGATGATGTTTCAGTTTCGTCGTGTGTAGCAGTTAAGAACCTTGGAGTGATTATTGACCCTAGTCTTTCATTTGAAGCTCATG
>JAOUQZ010000017.1:2164502-2176502 GCA_028564935.1 Neosilurus hyrtlii | reverse complement strand
CCAGGGTGTACCCTGCCCTCGCCCAGAGTCGGCTAAGATGGGCGCCAGCCTCCCCGCGACCCTAATTAGGAATAAGCTGTTCAGAAAATGAACGAATGAAAGTATCAAAGTGGAAAATGTTAATGTTTCTCGTTAGCGTCGTACCTTCTCAACCTTTAAATATGCTCTGCCTGACAAAGAATCCAAGGAAATTAATTCCTAAATGACTTAATATTTCAGTTTATACTGAATTGCAGCTAATACATTTATTCAGTTCTATCAAAGAGTACTAACATAAACACAGTCAGCACACTTTAAGATAAAAAAAAAAAAAAAACAACTAGTAAGTGAAAAGGCAATAAGTAAACATATTTATGGCAGAATAACAGGAAGTGAATGCAACACTGACCTATCAGCAAATGTGAATTACGCTAATGATATTGCTAATTTTGACAAGTTGTTAGCCATATTAGCATTTTACTCTTTTTTTAAGGGGCCAAAAGTGCCAGTCTTACCTCTTATTTATCCTTTGAGGCTTTTATTATTACTGTTATTATTATTATTATTATTATTATTATTATTATTATTATTATTAATTTACAATGTCAAATTAATTAAACATGCAGCTTGGATTCAGAATTCAGCTTTTAGGAAATGCAGCCTTGATTGTTTTTTGTTTTCCTTTGAAATCATACTGTACAAACTAAAAATCTGCTGATACAAAAATCTGAATTTATTTTTCTATTAACATTGTAATGTCATATTTATTCAATTAATCATCAGTCATTTGTGTTACTTCATCATCATACTGGGACTTCAGGTTGATAAAATAATAATAAAAGATCTGACTCCACATAAATCTATAAAGCATTCTTTTATTTCTAGCGAACACTGTTTTACAGTCTCACAAGTTTTAAAAATATACAATTTTATAGCTATACATTTATAAAGGAAAAAAAATAACAATCTTTTTTTCTGGAAAAATAATAACACCACAAAAAATTCAAATAAAATATAACAAAATTAAAAGAAAGGGAAAGAGTGTGCTTGCTCAAAAACGAATACCCGTATCTGAGTTCAAAATACTTTCCAGGTTTTAAACTTTGAATTTTTCCCCCCTGCTTTCATATTATACAGAAAATAAAGAAGGTGGAAAAATATGGAGGGGAAATAAAACAATTGAAAGCACATTGCAAGGTCAAGTGCACTCACAAAGCATAAAGTTCCAACATGTTATTAGCACCTTTAAACCCCTTTCTAATGAAAAAACACCAACGGACGTCCCTTTATTTACGGGAATCTCTTTTTCTCTCTCCTCCTTTAGTGTCTTTTCCATTTTTACCCACATATTGGAGCGTAATGCTAAGATGAATTTGCATTTGGACCTCGTATTACGAAGCTAAAATCTGTATACATTCACCTCGAGAGCCAAAGCTCAGTTGAGAAGCGTGAAATAAAACTGCATTGCGAAAATAAGTAACCATTTATATTTGTAATCATACCTGTTGTATTTTTTTAGCATATTCATATGTAACACCTGTATATTATATAACTATTCATATAATTTTATAGTCAATACTTTTTTCCTTTCAATATTATTTCCTTTATAATACTGATTGAAAAGAGATACCCTGCAGAAAAAAAGTACACCGAAAACAGACGTGGCGTCAACGACAGGCAAGTTTGATTGTCTCAAAAGACGTAAAGTCTGACTGTGCATCACTAGCATTGCGTTGTTGTTGTTGGTGGTGTTTGTTTGTTTTTTCTGTCCTTCCTTCCTTCCAAACCCGTTTTAACCAATAAACACAAAAACACATATGGCTCTTCCAGAGTAACCATGAGGTCACGAATGATCAGTTTGAGTTCAAGTCCTCACATGACTCCATGAACTCTCTGTGCAAATGTCTCAGTGCGCTACCAAGAAGTGTTCGTATTTCATCACTTATTAACTTCAATACATCTTTATTTCTTATGCCTTACTTATACAAGTCTGTAAATTTGTACCTGTGCAAAAATGCCAGCTTTTGGTGTTATTTACAATTGTTACTGTTTTATCATTTCTAGAATTAGGCTTTATATTCACACTTTATAATAGCACCAAACTTTTACAAGGAATTTCAAACACACCAGCTACTTCAAGTGATTTCTACTAATATTTTTTTCTTTGAATGCCATCATTATTATAACTATCAATATTACAAGAGACTGCTTCCTATTAAAAAGCATAAACCACACAGTTTGTTAAAGTTCTCAGCGTTTAAATTGTACTGATTTGTTTTCTTCAGAATGTACAAATATTATATAAGGGAAAAATCACGATGAAAGCATTGAAGACAATTCGTTACAAAAAATAAGTCAACACTACGGTGGAGTGGAGAAGTGGATTTCATGTAGAATCCTGAAATCCATTATGTTTAAAGAAGTGTTTTATTCCCTTTAATCGACAGCAAATTGCCACTAATTACACTGAGAAAGATCTGGTTAAGTATGGTGACTAAACAAACAAACAAACAAAGAAAAAAAAACAAACAAACAAAAAAAAAAAATATATATATATTATCCATGTAAATAAATAATTAGTCAAAGGATTTTTATTTATTTTTTTACTTTGATTAATTGTATTCCGTTGTAGCCATTCTGGCTACAGTGCCTTTGTAAAACGAAGACCAGAACAAGCTGCTTGGCCCAGTAAACAGAATATTTCTTTTTTAATGGTCAAACCCCAAATGACTCCTTGCTCCTCATACAAGTGCACTATATAAAATACAAAGTAACAGCTGCTGTAGATTATCTAGTGCACTTCTGTAATATACTGATTTATATATGGGGGCACAGTCCTATGTTTTAGCTTTGCGGTTGGTAAGGATGTTCTTGTGTGGACATTTGGAGACTGGCATGTTTCCTTCGGGTGCTTTGGTTTCCACCCACAATCCAATGACATGCACTTTAGGTCACCTGGCTACTCTAAATAGCCCCTGGGTATGAATGTGAGTGGATGCTTGCAACCCACTCAGGTAAACACACACACTGCAATAGAAATCAATGCATAGAGAGAGAGAGATACAGGTAGATAGAAACACACACACACACACACACACACACACACACACACAAACACACACACACACACACACACACACACACACACACAAGTGCATTTTTAGTGTAAGATAAGCTGTGATTTGGAGCTAATCTATAGTCAGAGCTGCTAACTGGGATATTCTTACATTTAGTAGTGGTAACATAATTAATTTTGTTTACTTCACTCTAATTAAAAACACACATAAGTTCAGTTAATGAAATTAAGGGTTTGTCAACTAATTCGAATATATATTAATATTGCTAATGTCGCTGTTGAATGACTGTAAAATATTCTTTGCCTTCATAAGACGTTACCCAGGAATTATTCAGCACAAAAATATGAAATGTTTCATAGTTTCATTTAGTGCCATAAAATAAACAGCTTTTGAGAAATAAAACATTAAATGGCCGATGGCGTCACGCAGATGGCACTCTTTTATGTGTTAGGTTTGTTTCATCATAATTAACCAGATTCCTCATTGTTGATTTTTTTTACATAATCAGAATATGTAAAAATATATTATATATAGTAATATATTTATTGTTGATATGTGATGAAATAAAAGCACTTCTTGGCTGTGAACCCAGACTCCTAATGAGGACTTACTGCTGTCTCATTCGTTTACATCCTTGAGGTAAATCTGTGCAGCTCCTGTTTCCTTCATGCAGTTCGGGAGCAGACCAGCGTCTCTTTCGGGAGCGTGGTTTATCCTGGATCTCCCGCCGGGAATCAGACAGAACTGATGGGGCAAGTGGTAGAGTCATTCTGTCAGATCTGTGTGTGCTGGTCTCTGATCCTGCAGAAATGCGACTGCATGAGTGTTGTTGCAGAGAGGTGGTTGGGACGGATGAGGTCATCGGAAGGGGTAATGAGGTCAACGATGGGGTCGTTGAGGTCACTAAGGAGGCTAAGGTGGCCACTGGGGTGAGAGAGTTGGACATTGTCAAGGTTGTTGTTGTTGAGGGCAATGAAGTTGGCATAGGGGTTAAAGCCAGGCAGACATCTCCTGGACTGAGCTGGCGGCAGTGGAGTCCGTAGAGCTCAGCACTCCTATGAGGACTGCATGAAGACCAGCCTCTGTCCCGCACAAAAAACGGATACTCCTCCAAAACTGTGAGCAGTTCCTGTCAAGAGGGAAAAAAAAATCAACAAATACACTTGCCTGGCACAGAAAACTAGGAAAAACATTGGGTGTCATACAGATTCACATGCTCTGTCTTTTCACTAAATATATTTGGCCTAGGAAAATGACTCTAAATTTTATTACTATAAATTTAATATTAATTTTTTATTTCATTAGCCTAGGAACGGAAGTCAGGAAACCTTAAGCTAGAAACGTAAACCAAGAACTTTAGTTCTGGAACCTAAATCCAGGGACCTTTGTGACAAAACCTTGGCTTAGGAATATTTCCAGGAAATGGCAACTGTCCTGGAACTTTAGCTCAGAAGCCAAATCCCAAAGAACTTTTGAACAAAAAGTGAAATTCTGGAACCTTCGAGAATCTAAACCCAGTAGCTTCAGGAACCTAAACCCAGGAGCACTAACCCTGGAACATTCAGATCAGTGATCCCAGAAAACTTTCATTCCGGAACCTTATCTCCTAAGATGTAGCCCAGAAATGTTAGTTCAGCAACCTGAACTTCAGGAAACTTCAGTGCAAGGACCTAAGCCTTGAACCACGAGTCCAAAAACTCAAACCCAGCAATGTAAGAAACATTTGTGCAGGAAAACAGGGGTTGAGGGGTTCAGCCTGACTGATGAATGCCGAGATTACAGAAGAACCTTGCCCTACATATGAAAAATAAACTTAACAAATTAAAAACGTGGGAAAAAAGTAAAATATAAAAAGCAGGGGCTCGAGGGTGAACTGTCGCTTTAACACATGAAGGTTCTGGGTTCCAGAATCACAGCAGATTTGGGCCTTTCTGTGTGGAGTTTTATTGTTCTTCCCCTGCTTTTGTGGGTTTCCACCAGAGGCTCCGGTTTCCTTCCACAGTCCAAAGCCATATAGATTAGGCTAACTGGCTAATGTAAATCATCCATAGCTGTGGACGTGAGTACAAATATTTGTTTATCTCTGTGTTAGCTCAGCGATACATTGATCGCCCAAAGTCTCGGCCCATATAATGGACAGATGGATGGAGGCTCGGTGGATTGAGCCCTTGCACCATATCAGCACAACCTATGCATACTGATCCTGTGGGAAATACACAAATAGATAAAAAGAATCGTGTGATTGTTTATTTAAATTTCCTCATTTATAATTATCTAAAATATCATGCACCTCGTGAGCCTGAAGTAATGAGTTCATTGAAATACTGGAAAGTTTTACAGTCAGGCTGCAGTGTTACTAGGAGCCAAGCTTCTCTTTGCATATTCATAAGAATTTGAACAAGCACACTTGTGAGAAGGTTAAAAAGCTTCATTCATATGAAATGCTACCAAGTCAGCTCCAGAGAAAGGTCAAAATGTTGGAAGCGACATAAATGGATCCGATTGTACTACACCTTTTTATCACCGGAGCAGCAATAGGTATTTATCTGGTGCACCCGTTGGAAGGCATGTTGATCTTAAGTTATGGATCTTGTGCATGCTGGTATATCAGTATGAAGCACTTTCATCTCAGGAAAAAAAATGTATTACACAATATCCACACAGAACAGGATGCAACAGAGCCAAACACTGAATGTTGTGAAAAGGGGAAAAAAAAAAGAAAAGAAAAAGTTATTTTCTATTCCTGGATGCACACTGGCTCTAGGAATCTGTTTATTTGATCGCAAGACAAAAAGAGCTACTATAGTTTTATCTACTACCACTAAAGGTTCTTTGGTTTATCCATTTTAAGTCCACGAAGTAACCAAGGACGGTGTTTTCCTTGAAAAGTTTTCAAAAACTCTTGACCATGCAGATAACCCTTGAAGAACCATGATTTCCAACTGTATAATAATTGGCATGTTTCTACCAATAAACACTGGTTTAAAACGTTTACTGGTTTGGTAGTTAACATTTGCAAGCCTACCCTATTGTTATTAACCATGTCTCTTCCCCTTGTGGACTGACCTGAGTGTTGCGGTCAGCAAGCAAAACCTGCAGATGATTGAAGCCATCAGTGGGTCCAGGAGAGATAAGTAGGATGGTGCAGGTACTCAGGTGGAACTCCGGTGTGGTGTCAGCGCTGTGCAGGAAATCCACTGTCTGTAACTCTTCCACCCGTTTCAGACGCCCCCCAGCCAACTCAATTAGGGAACCCTTGGCAAAATGAGGTAGGACTGCACTTGTTGGTAGGTCAGGACCGCTGAGGACTGAAACAGAGGGTCGATAGGATCCTGGGGAAAGTTCTCGCTCCTGATGGACCCCATGGTTGTTGTGCTGACCATGAGGGGAGTGCTGGGAGTTTCTTAGAGGGGAGGGAGGGGGTCCTGAGGGATTAAAACTGGGGTATGCCTGAGGGTTGTGGTGAACTGAGGAATACAGAGACCCCAGGGCATAGTAGATCTGCGCTCCTGATTGGGAGGCACTTCCAGTGGAAGGTTCATGAGGAGCCTTTGTCTTTCGCATTTCAGAGGTGTACGTGTGGGGTGTTGGAGGTTTTAGGATTGCCAGAGAGTCCCTGTCTGTATTGTGATGGAAGGAATGTGCATTAGGACCCGTCTGGGACGGGGATACCCTCCTTGTATCACGCCCTACCGGATCTTCTGGATTCCTCTTCCTTCCATTGGAATGGGAACCACCAACTCTGGGTTGAGAGTCACTATCTGCCCTTCCACTGGATTGTGAACTAATGCCTTGTCCATCCAGACCATTGGGTCTCCTGTACCTGAGCCTGCTTTCTGAGATAAAATCATTGTGGTAGAGTGGTGTTTGGGGAAAAAGGTGTGAGGAAGATGATGACGGGAAGAGAGAGGAGGCGTATTCTCGCCGAGTGGGGCTGAAATAGGGCCACATGTCCCTGGAATCGACTGCATAATTGCCCTTGTAAGTAGGCATCGAAATGGATGGATGCAAACCAAGGGAATTGATTTCTCCACGTAACCAACGTGAGTGGTGAGGAATCGGTGGCTCTGTTTCACCTTCTGACCTTCGTCCACTTGATCCATCTCTCCAGGAAGGTGAACCTGAGCCACGTCTTTCTCTCACCTGGCCAGAAAGGTATGAATGGTGAAGCGATGAGTGGTAGGGCAGCTGCCATGACAGAGAGAAAGGAATATGTGGAATTGGGGGTGGAGGAGGAGGTGGAGGAGGTGGAAGGAGTTCTTTATCGCCGCGTGGTTCGTTCTCACGCCCTTCAGAAAGATGGTGTCTCCGGTGTCGAAGCAGTGCTGGGTATTTGAACTCATCCTCCGGGGGGCGCTGTTCCGACGAGCCTTGCCGGGACTCGCGCTTTTTTGGGGGGAGGCTGGGATTCATGGGGTCTCCCCCGGGCCTGAGGGGCCAAAACTAGGTCACATGGGCTGATGGGGAGAACGAGGGGTCCGGATGGTGACAAGATTCTCGGCTGAACAGCATCACGCAAAAGCTTGCAATTCACTTGGACCTGCACTCAGAATTGCTCACCTGAAAAAAAGAGATTAAAAGAAAGAGAAATAATTAATGATTTCACTCATTCACTTGCCAGAACTCTCACTTCTATTAGCATGGCGGGGAAGCTGAAACCTATCTCAGCTGACTCTGGGCGAAGGCGGGGTACACTGTGAACAGCTCGCCAGTCCATTCACAGGGCAACTCACACACAACGATTCACACTCACACTCAGAGCCAATTAGCCTAATGTGCATGTCTTTGTACTGTGGGAGGAAACCAGTGTACCCGGAGGAAACCCAGACAATTGCAGGGTGAGCATGCAAACTCCAGGCAGAAATGACCTCGCCACGCTCGGGACTCGAACCCAGGACCTTCTCGCTGTGAGGCAGACGTGCCAATCACTACGCCACCGTGCTGCCCAGAGAGAAATCAGTCATCATGTTGTTACATGATTTTTTTTTTGTCTAATGTACAATAATGTGTCAGAAACCACTGAACAAGTCTCCAAAGGAAGAGTGATGATTTATCACTGCAATGGCCACGACACGAAAGAAGGAACCTTTAGGCACCCAGCATTTCTTAGCTCATTTGGGATAAGGGCAACCTTGCACATCATACATATGCAGTGATTTTATCAAGAACGTCATCTGTTCGGCATACTGTAGTCTCCCTGACTCTGATTATTACACAGATACCGCGCTGGTGTGTGAGAGTTTTAATGAAACGCTTTCCGTCCAGAGTTTGCAATGTGTGATTAAGAGTGTAAGAGTGTGTGTGTGTGAGAGAGAGAGAGAGAGAGAGAGAGAGAGAGAGAGAGAGAGAGCAAGAGAGAGAGGAAGAGAGCAAGTGAGAGAGAGAGAGAGAGACAGAGAAAGAGAGGGAAAGATAGAGAAAGATAGAGAGAGCGGGAGAGAGAAAGAGAGAGAGAGAAAGTGAAAGAGAAAACGAGAGAAAGAGAGAAAGAAAGAGAGAGAGTGAGAGAGAGAGAGAGAAAGCAAAAGATAGAGAGAAAGAGAGCGAGAGAAAAAGAGAAAGCATGCGAAAGAGAGAGAGAGAAAGAGAGTGAGAGAGAGTGTGTGAGAGAGAGAAAGCGAAATATATAGAGAGAAAGAGAGTGAGAGAAAGAGAGAGAGAGAGAGGGAGAGTGAAAGCGAGAGAGAGAGAGAAAGAAAGAGAGAGAGTGAGAGAGAGAGAATATTGAGGGGAAAAAAACAGAAAGTGGCCAAATCACCAATCCAGCCAATACTCGAGTCTCAGAGCAGATCTAAATATAACTTACATGTGATTTCCACAATAAAAATGTGCTAACCAACACACAAATCCATACCTGTCACACACACACACACACACACACACACAGTGCAAAAGGCAATATGTCTGCCCTTCGAAGATGTAAATGCAGATACGTTTTTTTTTTCCCGGATCGTTGAAGCAAAGTGGGAATCCGACAAGTCGTCACCATCCGCGGGAACACTTCAGACACTTCACACACGCGCGCACACACCCTTCACACACACACACATACACACACACTTCACACCATTGGGTCCAGCTGTCAGTCACCGTTACCGTAGCAATTGAACGAGCTGCTCACCACCCACCCCTGATTGCCATAAGCTCGCCACAGGGTGTGCGGGGGAGTTTGCGTGAAAATGAGAGAAAGAGAGAGAGAGAGAGAACCAGAAAAGGTAGAAATGTAGGGGTGTAGACGAAAGCAGAGATGGATAGAGAGAGAGAGAGAGAGAGAGAGAGAAAGAGAGAGCAAAGGGCATAGGCATACACAGAATGAGTAGAGATGGTGAGAAGAAGAGAAAGAAAGATAGAGGTGGGATGGATATGGATGGGAGGAGTAGGGACACAGAGAGGGCGACAAAAAGAGAAAAAGATAATGAGGGAGGGATATACGAAGAGAAGCACAGAGAGGTGGATAGAGAAAGGTGAAAGTTGAGAAACAAGAATGGAAGTGTGAAGAAAGAGAGAGGCAGAGAAACAGAACGAATAAAAGAAGGAAAGTCAGACAGACAGAGAGAGAGAGAGAGAGAGAGAGAGAGAGAGAGAGAGAGTTAAGTGTTCTCATTTCATTGCTCAGTGTGTGTGTGTGTGTGTCAGTGAATGTGTGTGTGTGGGAGTTTCTCTAATGTCTCTAAATTAAACTCTCTGATGTTTCGACGCCACATCTGCTGCTTCGTCTACAGCGCCGCCGCTGTCGCCATGGAAACTGAGCCCATACATTCAAGGGAGAGAACATGTGTGTGTGTGAGGGGGTTACATGGGGATACCATTCTGAGACACACAACACACATTCTTCAGAAAAATTATCTGGTGAAAGTGAGCATGACCATCATCTGTAATATGGGACATGACGATATGCTCTCCGGCCACTTTATTAGGAACACTTCAACACCTGCTCATTCGTGCCATTCTTTAATCAGCCGGTCCTGTTAGCAGAATGTAAAAAAAAATAAAAATAAAATAAAAAAAACAAAAAGAAAAAAAACGGCGAGGCGGTTACAGATCATGCACTTCAGGACATATTCATCATGACTGAGGGAAAAGTCCAATTTTACTGAGTGAGGATGTGGCATGCCTGTTGGCCTTAAATGGGCTTGAGCTGAGTTTTAACACCCAGCAGTCTCTCGAGTGTACACAAAATGGTGCGAAAAACTGAAATCATCCAGTGAGTGAAAGCTGCGCCTGGGGAGACTTATTTAAAATGTCAGCGGAGAATTACCAGCCTGGTTGGACCCGAATAAGCACTCTGCGAACACGGTGAGCAGGAAAGCATCTCAGAACACACATCAAACCGTATGATGGATGGGATACAGACATAAACCCACATCTGTTAGCTAAAAACCTAAACCTGAGGCTAACATGGGAACAGATTTTCACATAGATACTTCACCACTTGATCCTGTTAAGGTCAGCCGACAATGGCCAAAAGCGGGGCACACCCTGAACGGTTCACCAGATCATCACAGGGCCACCACACACAAGCATTCACACACACATTCACACTGAGAAACAATCTGAAACAGCCATTTAGCCAGATGTACCTGTCTTCGGACTGTGGGAGGAAATTGAAGTACCTGAAGGAATTATTCAAACCCAGGACCTTCTTGTTGTGAGGTGGACATGCTAACCATTATGCCACACAATAATCTGGAGAACATTAACCTACGACTTATGCCATCTAGTGGCGAGTGCACAGACCTTAAGATCATCAATCAAGATGGCGGCCAACAACACAGACACAGCCGGCATGAGCAGTGAAAATTTCAGTTTTATCAAATTAAATATTTACTAGTGATTCATGGCATGTGGCAAGAATGCTAAAGTGATAAAAAGATAATGTGTAGAACATGTGTTCTATTTCATGTTGATGTAAAAAAAAATAATTTTGAAAGTGAGATATAATCTGCTACATCGGCTTGCTGCTTGTTGGGACTAGTGGGATGTATTTATTAATCATGTTGTGCTTGTTCGATAGTAAGATACCTACTGGTCATCTTGCCTGTTGTACTCGAAAATCACAAATAATTAAAAGACGACTACACGCCTAGATCTAATCGTACACTCAAAAACTGCTGAATATTTACGCAGCCTCAGCCCTTGCTTCGTATATATTCGATTTTAAGCGCTACCCTTGTTCTCTCTCTCTTGGAATTGAATGACTTTGCCGTTTCTTAACACATGATCTTCGGCTTTCTACGAATCGGTCTTGTGCTGCCACTTAAGTCTATCTTGTTTCTTTTTGTTTACAAGTTATCATTCCTCAGGTCAAACAGGTAAATAAGAGATACTCAGCCTGCGAGCTGAAGTGGTTTCACCATAAAACTTTTGTATTCAGTCAACATGAAGTGATAATAAATGAAATAAATGGCAGAAATAAATGGCATTTTTGCTTGTGTTTTTTGTGTTAAATGAACAACTAAAGAATCCCTTTAAAACATCATTGTTTTGTTTTTTAAGGGTTAAAAGTTTTAACTTGTGTTAACAGTGTTAACAGTTTTTTTTTTCAATATTAAGCTCAATAATTCACCAAAAAAAACCTAAAAAAGCTGAATAAAACATCTTTATTTATTTACAGATTTCTTTGGCCACACCGTAAGTGACGGCTACCTTTTTACAGCACGTGTAAGAAGTGTGCGCATGCTACCAGTAGAAATGAAATTTGAAAAACAGGATATTTAGATGATCAATCTCTGGAAAGTGTATTACAAAAGTTATCTGATCTGTTTTTAGTCACATTTGAGGTTTGATCTGTGTTTGCTTTCACACACTGCTGTGTCTACAGTTTAGCAACACACATGATTTTGATCAAAGAAACTACTGTTATTTCCAGAAATTAGTCACTCAGCGTAACTTTAAGCTGTTTTGGTCAAAATGATCTTTTCTTTAGTGGGAACTGGATCTAAAA
>JAOUQZ010000017.1:2123313-2135496 GCA_028564935.1 Neosilurus hyrtlii | reverse complement strand
CAGGGAGAACATGCAAACTCCACACAGAAATGCCCAAGCTGGGAATCGAACCCAGGACCTTCTTGCTGTGAGGCGGACGTGCTAATCACTACACCACCATGCCGCCTTAATAATAATAATAATAATAATAATAACAACAACAACAACAAAACAACAATATTAACAACAACAACAGCAACAACAACAACAATAATAATAATAATAATAATAAACTCTGTTTCTGAGTATGTAAGTAAGTACTTCAGACTTATCAGAGTCACGACATGTGACATGTAGGTCTTCCTCGAAGGACACACACACACACACACACACACACACACGGCTTTAAATAGCCTGTTTCAGTTCCACATCATTGCTGAGAAGTGCAAGGCAAGCAGTTTGGAGGTGGGGTCACTGAGGGAGGGTGTGGGGTGGCAGATGTCATTACGCTAAAATGGGTAGAGTTACGAGCACTAGTATCTCAGATTGGTCTTTATTTTGCTGGGAACACTTAGACAGAGAAAGAAACAGAGATGGGGAGAGACAGAAATAGTGAGTCACATCACCTTCTAGTTAGTTCTAGTTTACACACAGAACCCACACACACACACACACACACACACACACACACACACACACACACATACTGTATAACTTGAGGTAGTAGCTTGTGATTCTATGGTACTTTTCCCTTCATTGCAATGACAGATTCATTCATTCATTCATTCGCTGAAACACTTAATAATACTAGAGTTACGGGGAGGCTGCCACCGACTCTGGGCAAAGGTGAGGTACACCTTGAACAGCTCGCCAAGGCCATCGTAGAGCCAAAACACAGACACACACACACACACACACATTTACACTCACAACTAGGGGCAACTTAGAACGGCCAATCAGCCTAATGTCTTTGGACTATTGGAGGAAACCAGAGTACCTGGAGGAAACCCACGCAAACACAGGAAGAACATGCAAACTTCACACAGAAACGGCCGAGCCCGGGACTCAATCCCAGGACCTTCTTGCTTCTTGCGAACATGCAACCACTGCACCACCGTGCCGACCTTGATGGAAGTTGTTTTGTGCTAATCAATGCAATGCTTTTTTATAATGCTAACAAATGTCAACAAAAGTATTTTTACATATGTTTTTTTTTAGTTAATGTACATGCTTTTACTAATAATCACACTACAGAGGGAGTAAACAGAGCAAAGTCACTGTATGACAATTTACTGTTTCCACAGTAACAAATGTACACAGAGAATCGGATTACAAAATATGTTTCGCTGTTGATATGGAGAAGTTTTCAATGAGATGTGTATTTAAAGTTTGTGAGAGTCGTCTCCAGTTTCTCTTCTCTGTTATGTGAAAAATGTGGATCCATTGTGAGCTGGTGAGGGGACGACTGCTTACAGTTGCTGTAATGTAAGCGATATAATGGGAACAGCCTGGTTTCAGGGACATTTCACAACATTGAACTGAACAGATAAAAAGTATAACATTATTAATTAACAGTAAAAAGCAAAGAAAGAAAAAACCCAACACACTTAAAGTGTACCTGTAGTGAGCTAGCGTTACTAGCTATTTAAAACGATCATATATAACGTCACCGGTTCCTTTCGGCAACATCAGTCCATGACCGATTTCAAAGTGTGAATGTTACAACTTTAGGCATGTTCAGAAACATGTTGTCTTTCTGAATGGCTGTTCCAACCTGGTAGTGACATCAATGTGTCGAATTGGCTAGGCAACATCACTGACCCCATATTGCATAACACATTGTGAGCCAGTGCTGAGCTGCACAAACCACAAGCGCAGAAATGGCAGAAAACAACTGACAACAGGAAAGCAGACTCTGCAAAACGTTAGCTCCGTAAGCCATTTTGGAGTCACGTCACGCTCATCTCTGCAGCATTCTCGTCCTCGAAGTCACTAGAATGTGATGTCTCACCGTCTCCACAAGAGACGTCAACCCCGCCCAACTTGCTGATGTCACTTCTGAGGAAAACCGATTGCTAATCCTTGCAGTTCACCATACCACTAGTAATCCATTGGATAAAATGAGCAGTTTTGTGCTATTCATGGTCATTTATGTTAAAATAAGCGTCTGTATCGCTAAAACATAGTACATACACACTAAATATACTGTAAGGATGAGCAATACCGCTACTCTCTAAGGACTTTCTATAATCAGAAAATGATGAGATCTTAGGTGGTAACATTATCTTTGTTTCATCATACAATATTGTCATATCACACTCAGGAGAAGAGCGCACTGCATCCTGAACTTTTTTTGGGGGTGTGGTCAAAGCTAAAAAATGGGGACTTTTCAAGTTCATACTGTGGAACATGTAACATGTTCCCATTAATGTCTTACCACATGCGTGATCATGTGCACACAACATCCAAATCTTACTTCAACCAATCAGATCCCATCACGCACTTCCCACATTCCCACTGCATCCATCCAGTCCTTATAAATCCTGTAACACACGCTGTGACCCTACTAGGGTCTAATTACTACATAAATGCCTTAGTTACTACGACCGTTAGTTCTTACTGTGTCCTGATTCAAATATGACCACACTATGTATGTCCAAAGTAACAAAGTCCTCCTTATCAGATCTTTATTGGCTTCTATTGTGTTCCCAATGTGTTGCATAACTTCTGACTCTGTTCATTACATTTTAAAGGACATAGTGGTACATGTCTGAGTGTAAAGGGGGTTTTAAAGGTTTAGACCCTGTAATGGTTAAACAATATCTGCCCTATATTAACCACGCGTAGAAAGATATGATAAACAAGAGAGTGCTACAATCACAAAAGTAATACTTCACAAAAAAATAATAAAAAAGTTAACATACTGTATTTTGCTGAATTAAAAGTTGGAAAAAAAGACAAACAGACCGACATATAAATAGATAAATAGATAGACAGACAATGCAGTCAATATATTTTTGGCAATAATGGAACCTCATCATGCACCTCTGAATAAACTCAGCACTTGGATCCGCAGTCGTTCTTACAGTTACAATCGGAATAAGAAAACGATTAGTATGCGTGTCTCTCTGTGTGGGAGAACAAGAGCGAAAGAGATCCTTGAGTTCAGCGAGTTCATTTGCTAACTAAAATAATATCGCTCCAAATACATATTCGGTTAAATCGTCCATAATCCCTGAATAATATCGGGTTAAGGGTCATGTTTCTTGTCTCTCAACTGGTTTTCAGCTAGTAAGCAATATAAAACTCTTAAAAACAAAACAAAACAAAACAAAACCTGGGAGGATTCAGTGTCAGTGCTTTTAAAACTTTATTTTCACTTTTTATTTATTTATTTTTAATGTGAGACTAATATAGCTGCTAAAACGATCAGTTTGATCAATTTATAATAACAAATAATTCATAGGATTACTTGGGGACTCAAACCCCCCATTATGGTAAGATAGCAATTCTGCAGAAGTTCGTCTCAGCTGCATACATTTTGATCATTTTTACAAAGTGCAAAACCTACTTCAGGGACTAAATTCTAGCTTCAGGAAGAAGGATGACGCTTGATTTTTGACTAAAGGTACCTTTGACGAACATTTGCTTCGAACAACGCTTTAGGATCGCAGTTGCAGATGTCAGCGTGCTAGCTAATTGGCTAACAGATGCCTCAAAAATCTGTAGTGAGATGCAGTCACAGGATTACAAGATTACACTGTTATATCTTGGCAATGTCTCAGAAATATATAAAAGGAAAAAAACTTGAATTTGTATGCAAATTCACTTTTCTGTCACGTTTGATAAAGGACAAACAGGATCTACTGTAGTTACACTGATGATGCCTTAGAAAATTGGTTCTGGGGAAGCTTGATGGCAGTTTTAAATTTAATTCAATTCAGTTTTATTTGTATAGCACTTTTTTTTCCACAGTTGACACTCTCGCAAAGCAGCTTTACACAGTAAAACACATTTTAAAAAAGAATCTGAACATTTATACAATTCTTCCACAAACAGTACACATCCCAAATGAGCAAGCCCACTAAGAAGTCCCTCAGGTGACACAAGGAAGAAACCTGAATGATCCTTGATACTTCCCCCGATTCAATATGTCCCATCGTCTTTACAGTATTTGTCATTATATGCAATACATTTTGATATATGCCACTTTAATCAAAACCTGTGACTTCTGATTGCATGGATTTACAAGAAGCTTGAAGGTAAGTTCTGGATATGGTTTGAAGTTGTGAATTGCACAGATTTAAATGTGTACATTTATGTGTACAGTGGCAACCCGGTGACAGTGGGGCTTGAAGCCTGACCTACGGATCAGTAATTCAGCACCCTACCACCGGGCCACCACTGCTCCGTTAACCTATCATTTAATTGCTTATAAGGAGTGGGTTCCTTATAAACATGGGCACCATCAGCTGGTCAGGGTTAGAGGATCAAACCCATCCCAGCTGTCTCCGGGAGAACGCAGGCTATACCCTGAACAATGTTACCCTGAAAATTGTTCAGTCTCACATAGGGGCAATCGAGTATATCCAGTAAGCATGTCTTTGGACTCTGGGCTAAAATCGGAGCACCATGAGGAAACCCATGCAATCAATAAAGGAAGAACAAACAAGCTTCAATCTGAAATACCCTCACCAGGTACAGGGTTGGAATCCAGGACCTTTATGCAGTGAGGTGGAAGTGCTAACCACTGCACCACCATGCCACCTATCTTGAAACCTAAAAAGTAATTTCAGTTATGGTATCTTTATGGTTGGAGTTCAGTACAAATTCTTACTCTAATCTCTAATTCTTAAAGATTTCAAACCCCCCCCCCCCCCCAAAAAAAAAAAAAAACAACAACAAAAAAAAAACCTAATCAAAAACATTGAAATAGTAACATCTCACAGTTCTTTGAGGCATGATAAACAATATAAGATATTACACGCCAGAGCTGAACTTTCGTATTCATTTCCACAATACAGATAAAATGTTAAAGAGTCAAAATGTGTCATGATATATTGCTAAATTTGCAACATCAAAAACAAGCCAAGACCTTTTTTAAAAATCTGGTTTCACCTTGGCTAAGTGATATTTACTATGTGTGACTCAAATTTCATTGCTGCCTTGTTTCAGTTTTGCTCATAAACACAATGATGATAAATCTGGAAGCGTTATAATATAACAACTAAAATGCAATCCAGGTGTGTCTGTCCTTAATGTGGAATAATAAGGGACATCAAAAGTGTGTGAGACAAACACACAGACATGGAGATGCTAAGATACATACACACTACAGAATAATCATTTTCATTTTAGAATTTGATTGTGAGAGGTGCGGTGGCTCAGTTAGCATTGCCACCTAACACTGAGTGGTCTTTTAGACACAGACTGAGTTCCAGCCAAGGGCCTTTTTGTGTGGAGTTTTCATATTCTCCACCTGTATTTGCCTGGGTTTCCTTTGGGTACTCCAGTTTCCTCTCTCAATCCAATGACATGCAAATGTTAGGTTAACTGGGTAGAGTAAAAGGTGTGAATTGTTGTTTATGTCTGTGTTGGGATTGTTTCCACTTGGTTGTTTACGAATATGGCCAAACGTGTGGCTCTTGCTCGTGTGTTGCCAATTTTGTGGCTGGAATTTGTCTGTGAATAATTGCGGAAAAATTTACATTAATACTTTACTATTGGTGACCAGTCCGGCGTGTACACTGTGTCTCAGCTGGGATTGGGCTCAGCTGGGATTGGCTCCAGGTACCTTTCAATCCTGATGGATAAACTGTGAATAGATGGATTGGTGGATGAAACATTGGATTCATGGATGGATGGATGGACAGATAAATTGATGGACATATGGATGGATAGATGGAAGAAAGCAGGTTGCATTATCATAGGTTGTTCATTCATTCATTCTCTAAGCTACTTATTCCTAATTCGGGTCACGGGGAGGCTGGTGCCTGTCTCAGACGACTCTATGCGAAGGCAGGGTACACCCTGAACTGTTCACCAGACCACTGCACATGTACAACACATGTACAACCTTTCGCTCTCACACTCACAACTAGGGGCAATTTGAAACTGCCGATTAGCCTACTGTGCATGCTTTTTGGACTGTGGGAGGAAACCGGAGTACACAGAGGAAACCCATGCAAGCACGGGAACTCCACACAGAAACACTCGAGCTCAGGAATCGAACCCGGGACCTTCTTGCTGGGAGGCCCACCATGGATTGTTGCTTAAGTTTTAAAAAAAAAATCTCTTTGCTGTTACTCAAGACATGAATGGCTGGCTGAACCTAAAGTTGGCCATCACACTCTAAGGGTTGTTATCTATCAGTGAAGACATATTAATAAGAAGAATAAATAAAGGGAAAAATAATGTAAAAGTTCAAATCTTATTAAAATTTGCTCAGAAATGAAAGAAAATTATTCGGCTTAACATGAACACAGTGCGCACTAATTTACAATAAACAAAGTTCAGTGAAACTCTGGTGATATTTATTCTGTTATAATAAGTTTGTGTCACATTAAACCCATGGAGTTAAACACAAAAGTCTCAGAACAGTCTGTGTCTAGTAAAAGGCCTTCTGTGTAATTTCTGTACATAAGGAGTCTCTTCTATAGACAGCACTTCCTCATTCTGTAGTCTTGTTCCCTGTTTTCAGTCTTTTCTAACAGTTAATACCAAGAACCAGTTCAAGCACTCGATAGATAAAAGGTTTATAAATTGTCTGTTGTCCAACGTTGTGTATTTGTTCCTCTGTTGTGTTTCATCCTGCTCTTTTATTCAGCAAGCAAACAAAAGTGTGAGAGAAAAGAACGGCTCAGAAATGTGACAGAATGTGGGTGGACACAGACGGCGGGAAAGAGACTGGGTTTAGACAGACTGATGATCTGTGTGTGTGTGTGTGTGTGTGTGTGCCTGCGTGATCTTCCTGATTAAGAATATCAAGGTCAGAATCCAGTCATAATGATACTTCAGTCAGCGTATCGCAGATCTTTCTGTCTGAATCATAGCCTCGGCTAGAGAGGAAAACAACACACGCAGTAGAGGGTTACAACTGCGAGGTGCAATAATGGAACAAGTGGAAAATAGTCTATTTAAACTATTAAACTATATATAAAATAATATTTAACATCAACTAGGGTAAGAAAAACAACCTCATAGTGAACGAGATACTTAATCAGAGAAAAACAAATCAAGGAATACTATTTAATGAAAACATCTGTGACACAATTATCGGCTCCCCTGGAAATTATAGTGAGCGCACTGTACCCAAGCATGGTTGATTGGAGCGTGTAGGAACAGTCAAGCTGTAATCCATGACCACCTATGGTACAAATAGAAACTGGCTACCATGGGTTCCATACACTATACAACCAAAAGTATATGGACACCTGGACATCACACCCATTTGTAGTCCTTCAGATTGAAGCACAGTATTCTATAGACTGTAATTGCATGCTGTAGAAATATCATTGCACTTCTGGTCCAGCATGATGCACAAAGTGAGCTCCATGATTTACCGAGGTTGGAGTGGACGAAATCGTGTCCTATCTGTAATGAATACTATGGTAATACTACTACTACTACTACTACTACTACTACTACTACTACTAATAATAATAATAATAATAATAATAATAGTAATTATAATAAAAAGAAGATTTTGCTATTTGACACAAATAAAGTTAAAATTATTTTTTAAATGATGCCAATAGAAATTATAGAATAATATCCAAAATAAAACTACTGCAACACATCTAAAAATAAATACAAAATAAATTGCATCTGAAAGTTGACATATAGGGAGAAACAATAAATATACTAAAGCTTATAGTTCACATGACTTACCTTTGTCATAGTTAAAATAAATTTAAAAAAACAATAAAAACTTCTTTTAAAATCTTTAAAGATCTTTAAAAATCTTATCTTTATCAGGCTTCTTTTGCTTTTGTTTCCATGTAGTATATACTATAAAACAATGAATCACCTTAAACTCAGTGGATGTTGCCTGACATTCTGTATTTGGGATTATTCAGCAACATCCACCCGCTTTCAACAAATAATTATGAATCATACACCCACGTCAAGCTTCTTAGCTCTTTAATACTTTTAAAAAACTTTGTGAGGTACTGTATATGTGTATGTGTATATGTATATATGTATATGTATATGCATATTTAAATTTGTACTATATAATGTACAATACATATAAATATATGAATACATATATTTATTTAAACTTAATTCATTCTAAAAAGTATAAATTGGGATTTATAAAGTGGTTTAATGTCTATTTCACATACTGCAGCTTGTCAGGAAGGTCAGAGGTCATGCTATAACACTGCATAGAATTGCATTTTGTTAAAGTATTTATTTATGGCACTTGTGCAAAATTAAACTTCAATTATTAAAAAAAATTTAACTTTAGTCAAGTTTAATCGTACAATCCTAAAAGAAACTGAGCTTTGGAGTGAAAACACAATCTGTTTGGATCTCAAATACATTTGTAAAAACACAGCCACGGGATCTTGTAGCAAGTATGTGTGTGTGTGTGTGTGTGTGTGTGTGTGTGTGTGTGTGTGTGTGTGTGTGTGTGTGTGTGTGTGTTTACTACAGGGATGAGTCAGAAGGCCACTCTACAAAAATTGACAGTTTCAGTCAGGAAGCTGGTACAATAACACACACACACACACACACACACACACACACACACACACACACACACACACACACACACACACACACACAATAGGGAATTTCCATCAAAATTGCTGCCTAAAAACAAACAGAATGCATGTGTAACATTTTCTTAAGCTTTAGAACTGAACTCAATGACTTTCTTCACGAAAGTGAAGTTTGAGGATGAGGAGGATTTGTGTCAGCATTGCTGTGGCCTTTAGGAGCACAACCTACCCACTTACCCAGAAATCATTGCTACAGTTGCTGTGGCTTTTTTTTTTTTTAAATAGAGACTAAATCTTATTAAACACCACCAACAACAAAACAATAATTATAATACTTTAATTGAATGTATGAAATTATTCTGAAAATTACTTTAAAACACACAACACTACAAATTAATAGAGAAAATGATCATAAATAAAACAAAAGCAGAAATTAAACCAGTATAGGTTGCATGCTTATATTTATTACTTTAAAATATATAACTTTAAAGATATAAACCTACAAGGAAATTACTTTAGTTGTGCCGAATATCAGATGTGAAAAATCTGTTCCCAGGAAGAAACTCGTCTGTGTTTGAGTCATGAGGTTCATGGAACTGGAGCACAAACTATATCTGAACACTAGATGGTGATATGACTTTACTCTTCATATCCACATCCAGTTTCAATTCAAATACATCTCTATATTCATCTTATATTGCATTAGGCTAATTACTGTATATACCCAGGTTTGTAATAAAATTAATCCTTAATTTGAATTATAACTTTAATTATATTAATATATCACCCTGTTTGATTAATACATTTAACTGTTTATTTAATTAAATTAATAAATCACCCTGCGCTCTTTAATACAGATGCTGACTATAAGTTTCATATCTGACTACATCACATATCCTAAACCTATTACAGAATCTTAAATATTCTGTTATAACATAATATATCACCCACTCACCCACCCACTCACCCCTTTGCTGAACCTCTTAATCCCATTAGGGTCATTGGGAAGTTTACCAGACCATGACCAACATACACACGACCATTACCATACACACTTCTACCTCAGGGCAATTTGGAACAGCCGTTTAGTCTAATGTGCATGTCTTTGGACTGTGGGAGGAAACTGGAGTACCCAGAGGAAACCCATGCAAGATTAGGGAGAACATGAAAGTGCCATACATACATACCTGAGCACGGGACTCTAACCCAGGACCTTGTTGCTGTAAGGCAGATGTGCTAACCACTGCACCACCATGACACTCATCAAATATCAATTAAATAAAATTTAAATCCACACTTATCTATTTACAGCCATACTCACATAGCAAGGTGCTAAACTCTGCCAGTAGAGGGCACACACACACACACACACACACACACACACACACACACACGGCCCTGCTTCAGTCCAGTTTGATGAAGTTCAGAGGATTAATTCATTATCTGAAGACTTCCCTAACCACTACTCGTCTAACCACAACCCCAAACTTAAAACATGTCTTCACCTTAAAGTATAATTATTAAGGGATTATTATTATGGGATATTATATAATTATATTATGGGAACAAAGAAAGACAAGTCCACTTAATGTGACTATGTACAGATTTAGGTCCCCACAACATGATGAATACCTAGGACCCTTTATAATGCTATGTCTGAACCTAACCTCTGTTTATAAAAATACTTCTTAAAATACTATCACTGAACACAAACGATACATATTTCACTGCATTTTAGGATTCTGAGTAACTGAGTAAAGCTCCACATAATGCCGAACCACGAAAAGTTTCCTGTTGTATATGTCAGTATCCATGTTGTTTGTTGAAGATGAGGTGGATGTCACTGAATAGTCCCTGAGACAGAATGTCAAGGCATCTGAGTTTTATTATGAACTACATGAAAACGTAAGAAAACCACACTCAGTACCAGCATGTTTTTAAACTCATTTAAAGTTGTAGTGTATACTACATGGAAACACAAAAAAAAACCTAAAATCAGATTTTTATAGTTTATTTTTTTAATTTTGAAAGTGTGATGATGCTACCTGCTCAGTGACCAGGACAAACTGGGAGAGTCTGTTGCTTCGATTCAACCATTAACCACTCCATGATAGTGGGCCAATGCACCAGAATGCACCTTTCCTCTGTATATACTTTATTATACTATGATTTATATGTCAGTTTCGTTTTTACCCCTTGGCCGGTTATGGCTGGAGGGGTATTGTCGTTTGCTTGGTTTGTAACAATAACTTTGTCCCGGCCATTGTTCGGCTCATGCACAGGCCAGCTTTCTGAACTTTTGCCTAGGCACTCGCTATGACCTAAACCTGTGCATAGGGTTGCTAATAAAATGTTGATTGTGTGAAACTGTTCGTATGGGGGATGGCTTTTGTCCTCCGTGCACATGACGCATTCTAGCTGAGGGGTTGTATATCGAGGGTTGTCAGAGGACCTTCGTTTTCATGGAAAAGAGTGGCAGAGTTTAGAATGGCATCAGTGTTAACAGAACCTGCATTAAATCTCTGTAGGCATGTCAATCTCTGGAGGTGAGAAAATAGCTCTCACCACAAACAAAATATGTGATGAACCCAAGTCCTGTCACTGCTTCACTTCGCATCCGCCATGTAACTGACATCTCAGTGCACATATAAACAACTATGATGGAAATTCTTCCCAGTTCATGATGAACGGATGAACAGGAAAAAATTGTGCAGCCATGTGGTCAAACTCCCAATGCCCAAATGGCAAAGAAGGAAATCAGGGTTTCATCAACATTTCAGCCGGACAGTTTACCCTATTTTTTTCACATATTGCTTGCTGAAGACAGATAGAATGAGCCTGCACTCATCCCTGCATTCCGCCAAAGGCTAAGAACAGACAGGATTACTGAAACTGCCTGCCTCTACACTGATCTGTTATCGTAGGGATCTGGCAATTCACCAGTACTAACATCCTGAAGAAGAGAAAACCTCAGTCACTGCCAGGTCACAAAGCAAGATCTTCGAAGCACATGCAACTCAATAATACAAGGTTCATTGTTATAGAATGTGTGAGTCCTCTGGAGAAACATCTCTTCCTTTACCCCAGAGGCCATGAACCTCACCACTGATTGTCCAGTGTCCAAGTAACCCCATTTTTCAGTTTTACTGGAATTTAAAGGAAAGATACTCCTTTTTTTCCACCTATTTATATTAGTTACAGTGTTGGAAAGCCATGCTAGATAACACCTGAGAGTCAAATAATGAGTTGTTCAGGGCGTACCCATGCCTTTGCCCAGAGTTAGATGACCTTAGGAGACCTTAGGAGGATGATATGTTTTATTAAGCAATTCAAGTGCAGTGTTTCTGCAATTCAACCCCATCATGTCCCCAATAGGGTGAAGGCAACGCAACCAACAAATGCAACACATTTCTGGGAACTTCTGCAACAGTGTTGGGAAGAACTTCCATTTATTCTTCATCCCTACCACTTATCTTGTTTAAGGCTGTGGGAAAACTGAAACCAATGCCAAGAGACCCCTCTAAATATTAATAATAAT
>JAOUQZ010000017.1:2110231-2123213 GCA_028564935.1 Neosilurus hyrtlii | reverse complement strand
CTTTGATTTGAATATTCTACTGTTTAATCAGAGGCATGTTTAACATTCTTGCCCAAAAAAGCACGAGGTTGATTTGGGTGTGGTTTTTGTGAATGTAATATATAAAGGTATTTGTTGTCAAGTGAAGTTTTAATGCCAGGCTAATGGCTGTGAATTAATTGTTTACCTTGTGATATGCTCAGTGTTTTAAGTATATGAACTGGATTTACTGATAATGTTTTCAATTAATAAACCAATAGGGTATAATTTAAGGGGAAGTCCTTGATTGGTGACACATGACAGAGCACAGAATGCCTGCAAAAAGAAAAATCCACTTTAAAAAGATTTCATAAAACAGAACTAAAAAGGCAGAAAATAAATATATAAATAACTTAACTCAAAAAGGAGATCTAATATTACTCTCTTACATGTCCTTATAAATGCACACACACACACACACACACACACACACACACACACACACACACACACACACACACACACACACACTCAACAATAATATAAATGCAACACTTTTGTTTTTGCTCCCATTTTTCATGAGCTGAACTCAAAACTTTTTCAAACTCAAAAGATTTTCACTGTACAGGGCAGATGGCAGACAACATGTATGGCATCATGTGGGTGAGCGAATTGCTGATGTCAACATTGTGGATCAAGTGACCCATGGTGGCAGTGGGGTTATGGTATGGGCAGGCATATGTTATGGACAATGAACACAGAACACATTTTATTTATGGCATTTTGAATGCTTAGAGACACCATGACGAGATCCTAAGGCCCATTGTAGTGCCATTCATTCACGACCATCACCTTATATTGCAGCATGTAATGCATGGCCCCATGTTGCAAGGACAGGGTGTCCCAGTTCCTGCCAATATCCAGCATGGCCACTGAAGAGGAGTGGACCAACATTCCACAGGCCACAATCAACAACCTGATCAACTCTATGTGAAGGAAATGTGTTGCATCGCGTGAAGAACAATCCTCCTTTCGGCTCGGGAGACAAGTGCTGGACGAAATACGCAACGGCGCTTTAGCATTTCCACAGGCTAGTCAAGTAGTGTTGTATGCTTACTTTACTAGAAGTGACCTAGATCTAAAGGCTGGATTAGACCTACATTACCATCCAGCATTGATTATGGTGCATTATTAGTGTCATGATTAGGAAGTAGGTTTCCCATTTTCCTGCCCTTTACTTTCACTGTTTCTTATGTTGTATTAAGATCTATTATAATTTTTTTAGATCCACATACTCAATCTTTTTATCTGAATGATTCTATTTTTTTTTTTTTTTATCGTTTACACATGAAGTGTTGAAAACCGTGGGCATTATTTTTTTTAAAGCATAGCTTTGGATTATACCCTTGCAAATAAAACATATTATTTTTGTGAAATATATTCCCTGTATATTGTTATTATTTATTATGTGTCACTTGTAAAGTGTTTTCAGTGAATTTGATTATATAAATCATGTAAATCTTTGCTCAATCTCAATAGTATAAAACTTTCACTAGTTTTACCATATTTCAAAAGTTTTTTCACCATCAGTTCTGCATAAAAAATCCACACGAATGGTTTATAACGCATAATATAACAATTATTTCATTAATATTAGAACTTGAGATAAAACTTTGCTGCAAATTACACAGTTGTGGTCTTTCGCATAACAAGCATAATATAATTATTTCATTTTTGAGTCAGGAAAAAGTCATCTGATGCTATTTTTGGACTACCAACAACAATGGTGGCTGCAATCTTCATTAACTGATTTAAAATCCAAACTTTATTTGTCTGCAAATGTAATGGTGAATATCTTGATACCTTGAGCTCCTCCAGCTGTGATGCTGCACCTTCCTCTTCCGGTTACTAGCTGTTTTTGTACCAGATCTTTTTTTAATGTAAGGATTGCCTAATATGCCTTGGTCTTATTAATATACCACCAGAGAGACTTTAAAATAGTCATCACATCTTCATTGATTTTTAATTCATACGCTTTGCATGCTTCTTTGATAGAACTAACCAAGCGGTTCTGCGAAAGACCTGAATTTCTCATAATCTTGATCCAATATGCATTTGTGCGAACGGTGCATTTGTGCGTTTGTACCATGCTGGCTTTTTGGTTTTTTTTTTCCTTAACAGTTTTTCTAGTTGAGGCTGGCTTCAGTAATGAAGTAATGAACTACATAAGGGTCAGTTGTCTGCATGACAGACAGCAGTTAAACTTTTTTTTTGTTCAGTATCCCATCAGCAATGTGTCTCAAACTATACTAACCCAATTCACACAATTACAACTTATATATGCGGAATTATAACGTAAACAAGCGAGTACGCTCACCACTCCCTTTATCATGGCATTAATGCTGTTTTCCTGCGCTCATGTGCAGTTCATGAGGAAAACCAAGTCGTTTACGGCTAAAATTAACCGTAACACCAAGGAGGTTCCATGGTAAATAATCAGCAAAAAGTTTACAATGTAAAAAATTTCACTTGAATCCCTAATGTACATCTTTAAAATACACAGATCTTATGAAATATCGAACAGTACAAATAATGTTTAAAGCCAAAATGAATCTTTGTTGATTATTAGAGTAATATTTTGAATGAATAGTTGACTAAATTGTTGAAATTGAATGTTGAAATTTCAATAGCTGAAATTAACTAAAAAATTAGAAGTAATGATTTTGTGGATGATCTTCACAACGTGACTTTTGTAGCCTAATTACATAACGTTGTTCCATGTATTCCGTTACTCCCCAAACCAGCAGTCAGGCTGATTGCCAAGTGTGATCTGACTAAAAACAGGACCCTATCTTTGTGTGTGATCACTTTCTGTACTTGCTAACAGAATATCAGTATATTCAGGGAAAAAGACCTGAACTCCATCACATTATTCTCATTAAATGAAACTGTTATAAAAGCTACATTTAAACACCACCAGTACAACCGGAGCCAGAGCTTGGTCCGCACTGGAAACAAGCCGAATTTGTTTCCGTTGGGGGTGAGACCAGTTCTGTTCATATTTTTTTATGGACAGAATTTCTAGGCGCAGCTGAGGCGTTGAGGGGTTTTTGTTTGATGGCCATAGGATCTCATCTCTGTTTTTTGTGGATGACGTTGTCCTTTTGGTTTCATCAAGCTGAGACCTCCAGCTCTCATTGGAGCACACAGCTGAGTGTGAAGCGACTGGGATGAGAATCGGCACTTCCAAGTCCGAGGCAATGGTTCTCACCCGGAAGAGGGTGGAATGAACCCTCTGGGTCGGGTATGAGGTCCTGCCCCAAGTGGAGGAGTTCAAGTATCTCAGGGTCTTGTTGACGAGTGAGGGAAGGATGGAGCGGGAGATCGACAGACAGATCGGTGCAGTCTCTGCTGTGAAGCGGAGCTTATACCAGTCCATCGTGGTGAAGAGGGAGCTGAGCTGAAAGGCAAAGCTTTTGATTTACCAGTTGATTTATGTTCCTACCCTCACCTATGGTCACAAGCTTTGGGAGTGACCAAAGATCACGGTGTCCCCCCGGAAGGGGCTGGGGAGCGGGACGTCTGGACTTCACTGCTTAGCTGCTTCCCCCAACCCCGGATCAAGCGGAAGATGATAATAATTAAGCAGTAGTCTTCTCTAGTATCCAGTATTTATTGTTTATTGCTTTGTATTGTTTGCGATTTTGGATAATGGTTTCCTACATTACAAATATTGCTGTGTTTATAGTGGTGGAAGAGAAGTTAATTTCTTTTTATTTCTACTTAGTGCATGCAATGCAGCAGTGCTTTATTTCTTGAGTTTGTATTCCTCTCTCCTCCTCATTTGTACCCGGCTTCACAAAGTATCCGAGTCTCTGGTATAACTCAGAGTTGACTTTATCATATAACTGCATTGTATTCTGGGACTTGGGTCCTGAATTGGCTACAATGTCTCCACTACTTCTGTGCTGGATTTTTGATTATTAATTGAAGTTTTGATTGAAAAAGAAGCAAACAGAAAAAACTGCAGCACACAACCACTCTCACAAAAAAGAGAAAGAAAATACAGAATAAGCGACAAATTAGCACCTGAATCACTAAACATGCCACACATTTTATCATTAACATATTTTACAGGCTCCAAGGTAGAGCTCTCCTTTAATTTCCAGTTATCATTTTCTTAATAAATGTTATAATTTAACATATTAAATATTAAGGTGCACGTTTATGCCAAATCTAATGCAACAATGTACCTCTCAGCCTAAATAAGGTCTGTTCAGAGTGATTGCGTATTTATTTACTTTTTTTTTTAATTATTATTTATTTATGCCACCAGATATTTTTTGGGGAAAGGGGCTGGATGTCCTAACCTGGATAATTGGTAAAGAGATGCCGTTTGATTGTAAGTGATGTATTTTACATGTACACACCAAGATATCCTTTTGACCTGATCTTGGTCAAACCTGTTTTGAGCAGTGAAAATGGTGTCTAGCCCACATATGGAAGAAAAAAACAACAACAAAAAACTTCTGTAATTTCAGTGTCTGAAAGTGATGACCTTTTAAAATGCTTTAGAAAGGATAAGGTACGTTGCAAAGAACAAGCTTGACAAGTTCTGGAGCATTTGAATACTCTCCCTGTGAAGAACACCAACACAGAAGTGAACGTGGATAAATAATGAACAGAACTTACAGCTTTTTTTAATGTAAATTTAAAAAAAATAATGTATGTAACTTACGAAACTAACGTGCTTTGTGTAAGTTCCCTTTTGCAACAAATAACTGAATGAAAAAATGCTGAAAGTACAGCAGGGTTTAGTAGCAGGGTTTGAAGCAGCTTTGCAACTGAACATTATGAAAGTTTGAGATTTCACAATAATTTACTCTACCTTTATAAAAGATGATCACAGCAGCTGTGTAAGGTTTGTTTTCCTACACAGATGTAGACGTTTGCATGATGTCCAGTCTGAAATTCTTAGAGTAGCATTACATAGTTTTATTATAATAAAACAAAACGTAAAAAAATGGGCCGTACAAAAGTTAGGGCAACTTTTTAATCGCATTCATTTCAAGACCTGTAGGAATTTATAGCTGACAGCTTGCAGCACAAAATTGCTTTGATTAGCTCATTAGATCTTCAGTTACAAAGACAGGTGGAACCAATCATGAAGAAGGCCATTTAACATAGGTAAGTGCTGGCTGTGCTTGTCCTAGGTGCTTTCTTTCAGACTGGAAACATGGGAGCCTCTAAACAACTCACCACTGACCTAAAAAACTAAGACGATTCATTATTAAAATTGGAGAAGGGTACAAGAAATTATCTGGAAGGTTTGGACTGTCTATCTCCAGGTCAGTAATCCAGCTCCCTACCACCTGACTGTCTATCTCCACTGTCAAAAAATTGGTGTAGAAATGGAAGGCCACCAGAACAGTCACTGTGAAGGAAAGATGTGGAAGGCAGAAAAAAAAGGATGAGAACTACAAGAATATCTGGCTGCTGATGGTGTTCATTGTTCTACAATCCAGTGTACTTTGCACCAGCAAAAGCTCATAAGATGGGTGACGCGCAAAAAGCTTTTCCAGATGGTTTGTCACAAGAGTCGCATGAGGTATGCAAAAGCACATCTGGACAGGCCAGAAGCATTATGGAAGAAAATACTGTGGTCAGATGAGACTAAGAGAGTTATTTGGTCACAACCAGAGGAGGTATGCATGGTGAGGAAAAAAAGAAAACCCATTGAATTCCACGAGAAGAACTTATTGCCTACCGTGAAACTTGGTGGAGGGTCCATCATGTTTAATTGGGCTGCGTGGTTAGCACAGGTACTAGAAACCTTGTTAAAGTTGAGTTGAATTCCTCTCAGTATCAGCAGATTATTGACAAGAATGTTCAAGAATCTGTCTCAAAGTTGAAGTGACGCCGAACTTGAAGTTCTGTTTAATATCCACCAAGGAATTCATGCAGAAGCACATGAACAATGTTCTCGAATGGCCATCCCAGTCCCCAGACCTTAACATCTTCGAAAATGTATGGATTGATTTGAAGCAGACTGTCTACGCATGGAAACCAAGAAACCTGATGGAACTGGCGGTGTTTTGTATGGAGGAATGAGCCAAAACATTATGCCAGACTTCAGGGACTTGTCTGTGGCTACAGGAGACGTCTACAGGCTGTTATTGCAGCAAAAGGAGGCTCTATTAAATATTAATGGAACTATTTCTTTGGGGTGCCCAAGTTTATGCACATGCCTATTTTTGTACAAATGCACAATGTTTTTGTTGGCCCAATAAAAATGATTTCACTACTGGAATGTTTGTTTCCATAAGGTGTAACATGTTAAAATGAAGTTGCTGTTTCAAAAGCTCAGCTAAGGGACAAACTGATGCAGTGACTTTCCTAAGGGGTCCCCAAACTTTTGTATACCACTGTATGAGATTAAAATGCTCAAGGATTTCTTTAAGGTGATTAAAAGTTGTTTGTGAGTAGTCTAAACACATTGTAGTGATCTAAACAACAGACATGACCTCTGGTTATAAACATCCAGCAGCATATTTACTTAGAAATGCATTTGATTAATATAATTTTTATTTTTTTTTTAAATCCTGACCATAAGGTTTTGTTTTTTTTCCCCCTTCAAATGTTTTGAAGTTTGCAGTGACAAAGAGAACGGCACTATTAATTTTTCTTGACCCATTTGCAAACAAGTGGCTCCTGTGAAGTAAGTGGCTTATCAAACTTGGTTGAAGGAGGAGGTCTCACTGCATACCACTAAAATCCCCCTAACGTAAACACACGGGTATTTTTATTCACGGCTTAGTTTAAATAACAGCAATTAAAATACTTTCAATTACATGTATCGTCATATTTTCATTCCACCACTTTATCCTTAATGTTTGGTTTTCCTTGTCCTCTACTTGCAAGCGGGAAAAACAAAGTGCTTTAAACTTTATTAGACTTTAATTTTTCGTATAAATTTTACAACCCCTCGGTCCAAACCCTCCCTAGCTAAATGTACAGTGTGTCAGACAGTTGATTGTATTAAAGCTACGAGGCCAATACAGTCAGTAACACAGCCTCCAGTACCATCTCTAGATTACAGAAACATAATTTGCACGTCTAAATCGTCACACACTTTTATCTCTTTAGAAACAGAAGCATGAGATCTCTAATGAAGCGATCTGCAAAAGTCTGCTATATTTCCCCCTCACGTCTACCATCTGAACATTGCCTGTCCCGTATGGTCGTCGTAGAGTTCTCTCAGGTGGCCGATCAGCTCCTCTGTGTTATCTCCAGTGAGGGCGGAGAGAGGGATGATGCGCTGCTCCACTTGTCTCCTCAGCTCCTCCAGCTTCTCCTTTGTGCCACTCAGGTCCATTTTATTGGCGACGATGGCATGGGGACGCTGAGAGAGGCCCGCTTCATATTGATCTAGTTCGAAACGCAAACATTGCAGCTCTTCCCATGGCTCAGGGGACGACATGTCCAACACGAAGAGCAGGAAGCGACAGCGCTCGATGTGACGCAGAAATGACAAACCCAGCCCGCGGTTCAGGTGGGCGCCACGGATTATACCAGGAATATCAGCCACTGAAATAAAAGCAGATAGAGAGTGAGAGGGACAGCAACTGAGAGAGAGAGAGAGAGCGATCGAGAGAAAGAGAGCGAGAACGGATGTCGAAGGGACACCAATTTTACCAAAAGCCCCTTTAACACGAATGTACAAAGCAATGCTCACGTCACATCACAGTAGAAGTGACGAGTTGTTTTAAAACCCAAAATCTTATAAATATAAAGGTCTATTATTCTTTAGATCATGCAGTTCACCTAATAACGACAAGTGGCACATGCGTACCTGCCAGTTGCTCGTGGTCTCTGTACATGACAACACCTACGTGTGGATTTAGCGTGGTGAAGGGATAAGCTGCTACAGCGGGACGGGCGTTAGAGATCGCTCTCAGCAATGATGACTTTCCGGCATTAGGAAACCCAACCTGGGAGCAAACACACACAGATAAACAGTTCGGTACTTATATATTCTGGTTTTAAAATGATTAATATCTCCAAAAACACAACAGAAGACCAATTATGTATGTATAAATATGTATAAAAAATAAATGAATCTGTCCCTAATAAAAAATACGCAGTGAATTGCTGAAAGTCTGGTCATGCATGCGATTGCGTAACCAGCAACTCAGCTGCAAAACACGGAAATAAGACCGAATCATTAACCTTCATTATTTACTTCCTTTTTTACTGATCACTTCGCCAGCCTAGAAAAAAAAATCCCGTGATGAGCACAAAACATTTTTTCAACATCTGTGGGATCATGTCACTGTCTTGTCAGACACAAATCACATGACACGGGAGTTTGAGCCAAACCTCTGAACACTGTTTCAAAACCCCATCGCTTTTTCCCATAGTCTTAGCTTTAAACATCTTTTTCTTTTATTTTATAAACAACGTCTAAAAGCATGTCAATCCGTCTGAGGCATGGAACAACCCCATTATATTTGATAAACTGGGTATATAACGCCTGTTTCCCAAACTATTTTTTTTTTGGGGTGCCACTGGGGACCCACTTTTTAAAGGTTTATATGAGTAACAGAGCATAGTTTATAAATCAAACTCAAAAAGAGAATTTGGGCATTAACAAACATTTATGACTATGTTTATGTCCCGTTAGGCATCATCTCAAACTATTCACTTTAAAGAGATTTTTCATTTGATAAAAAGACATTTGATAAAAACTTCTTTATCCACCTATTGTTGACAAAGTGCACTAAGTAAAATGCAGTGAGGTGAAATAAATGCATCTGAAAAGAGCTGACAGGGCATCTCACTGCTTTTATATTCTTATCAGTACAATTTAAACAATTTTATACTTAATGAGACAAAATAAGTGCAAAATCAGGCAGTTCATACTTTGTTTTTCTCCATCAGTGGTATCAAAATACATATTTCTTTTAAATTCTTGTCTGTCGGCAGGTGTCAGCGTTCGACTGGTTTTTTCTATTTAATTAGCCAAGCATTCATTTCTTTTGGCAGGTTGCCGACTCTGATTCTGGTGGATGTGTTGCTTATCAGAAGCCATGAGCGGAGCAAAAAAAGAAAAAAAAAAAAAAAAAAAAAAAAAAAAAAAAAAAAAAAAAAAAAAAAAAAAAACAACGAGCTCCCTCCTGTGGCTGATAGGTCAACTGCACATATAAATTTTGATTAAGAGTAAAGCGGGCTGAAGAAAAATACTTTACTTGGCGACCAACATAAAATATCTGCTAAATGATGTAAATGTAAATGTAAATGTAAATATCCCACGATCCCCATGTGGGTCGTGATCGCGTCTTTGGGAATGAATGGCTTAGGGTGTGCAGTTGGGACAGTGCCGAATCAGACGCTGGACACTTTAGTACAAAGTGGACTTTGGAGGTTTAGTGTGTGTATTAACTCTTGGAATATGTTTGGTGTAAATGGGTCATCTTGGGTCAAATTTTCGTATTCGTGAAGTGAGATGAAAGGGAAGCCTTTCAGACCCTCCTGTAGCACTTGAAATATGCATATTTTCATCATCTGGTGGTTTTTACTTACACCTACGGTATTTTGCATCAATTCATTTATTTATTTTGCAATAAAATAAAGCTAGGCAGGTGCTCGATTACATTGAACGCATGTACGTGAGTGTGTGTGTATTTGCAGATGCAGGTGGTTTCTTCAATGCCCCACTCTTTGCAGTGACGCCCCCCAGTGTGAGGATTTATTACTCATTTTTTCCCCCAAATTTGGGATTAATTCCTCTTTAAACACCTTTCTCTTATTCCTAGTGCACATTTTAATCTAATCAAAAACCTTGTACCACCCTCCTCTCACCAATCCAGCATGTGCCATCGTCCTCAGTTCCAGCTGGAGCACTCGTTCCTCTCCCTTTTCTCCGGCCGTGGCTGTAACCGGTGCTCTGTTTTCGTTACAAAGAAAGAAGTGATTGCCTTTTCCTCCTGCTCCTCCATGTACAGCAACGTATTCCTGCCCGTGATGAGCAAGATCGGCGACCGTTTTGCCCGCTTCTTTCACCACAGTGCCTATAGGCACCTACAGACAAAAAAAAATTATCACACACACAAGCGATGGTTAATTAATTTTCTAAGCCGCTTGATCCTAATTACGGTTGCAGGGAGCCTGGCAACCTACATGAGCCGGCTCTGGGCAAAGCCTGGGAACACCCTGAACAACTCGCCAGACCTGTGCAGGGCCAACACATATACAACCATCCACATTCACTCTCACACCGAGGGGAGATATGGAACAGCCAATCACTGTGCATGTTTTTGGGCTGTGGGAGGAACCCTGGAGTACCCAGAGAAAACCCTTGCAAGCACGGGAAGACCATGCAGACTCCAGACGGAAACGCCCTGAGCCTGGGAATTGAACCCAGGACTTTTTGCTGTGATCTAAAGTGTAGAACTTAATTACAAAACTTAAATTCACTTCATAATGAGAGCAGTTAAAAGGAGCAATGTAGTAATATAAATACTTTTCATTTATTATAATTACTATCATTATTATTTTAAAGAATACACTGTTGGAACATAGACACAAATTATAACGCCCACGCAGCTGATCATCAATTCAACAAATAATAGTGATAAATGCCAACGTCAAAGCAAGACGTGTCTGTTATGATAAACAACCACCACCACCACATCTACGCCTTGGAATGACTAAGTATTTTGTTGGAAATATGCAACGGTTAATTTTTAAATTGGCTTTTAAGGCCACTCCTAAAAGAGTGAGATGTGAGAGGGAGGGAGAAAGAGAGAGAGAGAATAAGTGTGTAGAGAAAAAAAGACTAAAAGAAGGAATAAAAATATAATAAATAAATATATTGTGAACATGTGAACAAAACCACAAAATGAAGGCAAAACATGGAGGAAAACGTTTGAAAAATAAATAAATAAATAAAAACCTGAAGGAAATTCTAGAAATTATCAGTAGTGGGTACAGCACAGAAGTGTAGTTTGAGCCGTCCTTAATACGGACATAAAAATAAATAAATGAGTTTAAAACTAAATGAATTTGGATGGGTCCCTTAATTAATCAATTACTAATTGACTGCATTGTTTGTTGCTGATACGTAATGTGTGAGTTTAAAATGATGTAATGTTGCTGTTACCATGGTGACCATGTACAAGATCCTAGAGATTTTCACCTGCTTGTGATAAAGCTGTGATCTTTCCTATAGGAAGCGAAGAACGATTAGTCACCTACTGTAAAAAAGCCTTTAATGCTGTAGGTGACACGTCCTTCCTTCCATTTAAATCACATGATTTAACAGCTGCCATGACACTCCATCATCAGTTGCTTCAAGTCGAGTAAAACACAGTGTGTACTTACTGCCACGTATTTCGGACAAGCATTGCGTCCATAGCAGTTCTTACTCCTCCCAGATTCTCCGTTTTCTCCCCGATATGAAGCTGCTATGAGAGACAGTGACTTTATCTGCTTGTTTACTGCAGAGGGGGAAAAAAAGCAATGATGACATTAAGTGTTTTTTTTGTACTAAAAAAGTGTCGTACATCGTAAATGGGCGTCCGGTGGATAGAAACTTTGTGTAAGAAAATTATCGGGTGGTAAAAGTTGTCCTCAGTGCTGCTCTAGGCTCTTAAGATACCCTGGAGGATGTACGTAGATCTCCGTTTCAGACTTGGTGAAGACCCCTTACATGTACGGTAGTCATACTCTACTTACACTGAACTCATCGGTTTTGTCCTGTGGACCGCATTACACACCTGTTATTCATCAGTTCCCATGCACCCCTTGCCAGTAATCGTCCACTGAACATGTGCGCTTTTTTCCGGCGTTCACCCACTGCATGTCAAACAGTGGTCCAGCCACAAGTCAGGCCCTCTGCACATCAACATATGCAAACTGGGAAGTACAGGACTAGAAAGGCACAAGTTACAAACAAAACGTCTGCCCAGCACACACCTGTACAAAACAGCGAACGCCGATGCCCACTGTAGTCTGTTTCCGCTGGACTGAACGAACTTCGCCTGCCAAGAAACACATTTGCTGAACGAGAAACGGATAAGAAACACAAGCGAACAGAGCAGAGCCTCATCGATTTCTTGGGCATGACGGCACAAGCAAGCGGCAGCCTTTTATGCGCTACGTCACATGAACGATACACTGCTGCATAGGTTAGACGATCGTTGGTCATAACTTATCAACACGCTAGGCATTCGTTGGTATGTTATACATAGGTTCCTAGTACTCTAGGCATGATATTCAACTTATGAATAACTTACAAACGACGTGTGTAAACGATCGCATAAGTCGCCTACAACTTCCGGCCAGCCTGTGTGGAAGGTAAATAAGCATACGTAAACAAATTTAAGCATGCACCTCGCCGTACTATGACTTAAACCAGCGTGCTGTTCACTTACACAAAACTCATCTATAACTTTACAACATAACAGTGCCACAATTGTACTAGGTAATTATCTTCCCGCTGCTTTGATCTGAAATCTAGATTTTTTTTTTTGGAAACTGTCCAGCACCCGTGAAATATATTCATGAATATAAAATCGAATTAATTAATGTAGCATTTAGTAACATTACCTTTTATGATGATGTCACCTCCATTGCCCCCGTTACCCCCGTCCGGCCCACCCCACTCTTTGCGAGGTTCGCTGTGGAAGCTGCAGGCTCCGTCTCCTCCGGCTCCGGCCTGGAGCTTCACCCTACGCTGGTCCACGAAATAACGTGTCTGACAATGTTGGGGGGAAATAAGAAAGAACAGGAAAATGTATTATATTATGACTTAGATAGGTACGCCAGAGTGTCAGGATCCGAGAGGAATAGCCCAGGAGGAGAATAAAACCTAATGTTCTATTAGGGGGGTAAAACATCACTTGTTTTTTCCCTGTGTGGTCAAAATGGTCAGGTTTCTGAAATCCTGGTAAACATGTAGGTGAATTTATAGGGTTCATTTAAAATTTGGCCGTTTTCCTCTCGGCTCACGATGTGCAATTTA
>JAOUQZ010000017.1:2096740-2106847 GCA_028564935.1 Neosilurus hyrtlii | reverse complement strand
ATTTTACTATGTAAAGCTGCTTTGTGACAATGTCAATTGTAAAAAGTGCTATACAAATAAAACTAACTTGACTTGACCCTAAACCTGAAAATAAAAGAAATATTATATTCACGAAATGTAATTACATCCAAAAAAAAGTTTAATTCAAAATATGTACAAAATATAAAACATACAGATTGAAAGCTTTGGCTATAATTGGTAATAGATTTAATCTTCTGTTTTCTGGTATTCAGCAATCAATAAAATATTACAAATAAAATTTCAAAACATACAGATAAAAAAATTATAAAAAACCTGCAACACTTAACTGTCACACAGTTAGAAAGGTGTGTTTTATGAGATCATGCTAAATGAGAGAATGAATGTACAGTTTTGTTAAATGTGTTAATTCATTTAACATAACAATGGGATGCAAACCAAATAAATTGTTTACATTTTTGAAAAAACAAGCAAAAATAATATGAAGATTTATATGTAAGCAGACAACATATGTGGTTGTAGGTAGCCTTGTGCTGATAAAGATCTAATAAAATACACTTGGGCGACATGCTGATATAAGGGCATAATCAACAATGGTGTGGTGTGATGAAGCAGAGTTAATTTTACCACCACAAAGTTGATTAACACACGTCCCAAAGAGGTTTATTTCTTGTATATCAAATCAATTTGTTACTGTTAATAAATTTTATTCATTAAAGAGAGCATGTCATAATTTTACCAATTTATCGTAACATTTGCGTTGAGAAACATCCATGATACGAGTGATATTACAGCAGCTATAAACAGTACTCTCCTTTACCAGCCTGTCTTTTTCCTCTTTCTTGAACTTAACAAAACAAAAATGTAGCTTGTTACAGAGAAAAGCCTTCTTCATTAAAGACTTGTATCTTAAAATTAAAACATACAGCTTTACTTCAATTATTACAAAGTGCTGACACTGGAGACTCCTTCCAGAAATACTAAATAAATGTCTTCTTAAAGAAATCGTTACTATATCATCTCTTTATGTGGCTCTTCCACAGTCTTGGAGGTCCCTGTGTAAGTGGTTCTTACAGAAACTTTAATGTATTAGAATGATTACTGTGATATAAAAGATTTATAGTGGCACACGCCTAGTTATGGGCTACCATCATGAATGAACACTGTGTATAAATATGAACAATATGTACAAGAACACAAACTCGGCAGCAATGTACATAAAGTACATATATGCATGAATAATTCAATGATAAATTAATTCAACTGGTGATATCATTTCCCCATGTTTTTACACTTGTTTATAGTTTATGTACAGATGGAACAGGAACAACAAAATTCAAACTTTGTGCAATAAAGTAAACATATCATAACAAATCAGTTGGAAACCTGACACAATTTCTCACTGCGTCTGCAGAGAACCTGAAGGCTCATTTCGAATGTCAACAAATTCTGTCGGCATGTCGTTCTTGTGAGGGGATGGTATGTTAACATATGGTGGTGTTTAACGGTGGTGCTTGATTAAAAACAATCTGATGATCAGTCATGTGTAATGGTGTTAAGTGACACATGCTGGTGTTGGATGTTAACGTAAGCACTGATTATACAGCAGACAGTTTCACTTATTTGATTTGCCCGAGCGGTGTTCCAAGGGTGCTGATATTTCATAATACGAGATTCCGACGTTTGATGTTGTGTGTCCCTCCACGTGTCTGTGTTCGTCACATAAAGTTCAACGTCCTACCTTAAAATAATTACCATGACAGTATTAGCAACATCAGCAGAGGATATGGCGAATGATGCCTTTAAGGAACATAACTTTTGACTTAACATATTAAAGCTTATCAGGTGAGGATATAAAGGAGGAAGGGACGCCAATTTTACTGGAAGCGCCTTTAGCGGGAATGTGCAAATCAGTGTAAGCTAGCTATTTGTTTACAGAACTCTTGTATAAAAATGATATCACACTGAAGGCCGTGCTGCCGAATACCACGCTGACATTTAACACAAAGTCACTCTCACATGTGCTCCTGCTGAAATGATGACGGTTGGCACTTGACGCTGCTGAGGTGTGAATATTGATTTCATAATGAAGAATGGGAAGGTTGGTGCTGAATGCTTGTAGGTGGTGAATACTGATGATCGTTAAATTTTGTTTAATGTTGCTTGTTTTGGAAATTAAATGTTGCTGTTTGAAGAATTCTGGTGATTCTGGTGTCTGATGGTACCTGCTAGACAACGCCGGTGTGTTTTGGGGAATACTGTTTAGTGGAGGTTGGTGTGCGATTATGAATGTTGCTTGATAGAGAACGTTTCTATTTGTTGGAGAATGTTGGGTTGGTGCACCTTTTTAAAAACCGTTTCTTTTTGAAAATTGTAAAAACAGCTATAAAAATAGAAACAATTAAATAGAGAAAAACTAGAAAACCCCATACTGAGGTGTTGACAGGTTGCGAAACTAGCAAACTCCTGCACCTTTTACATATCACATATAACTCCATCTGATGAACACTAGGAATGTTAACACACACTTATTATACAAACTTTATATAAACAGACACTTTATCCAGTAGAATTTGTATTGTTAGTCTGTTTGTTTATATATATATACACACACACCTTATCTCTATACAGAGATATAAGCTCTAAATCCCTGTGATAAATAAAGAGGAGGTAGGTGAAAGAAAGGAGCCAGGATATTAAACTGTTACCTAGGCAAACAGGGGGGAGTGGTTTCCAATCTCAGTCTGCATAAGAAGATGGAAGTTGTATTATTTTCGGACAAGCCAATTTGGTCAGCATGATACAACGGCCAGCTTAAGAACAGAGTATATGCGATCATAATCTTTCTTTTGGCTTGCAGGACGGGTGATTTGACTTTGCTTGAGTATCATTACTGCTGGTAGTTTCCATACTGACCCTGCAAAGAAAAAATTGTATATGTAAATAATGCAAGAGTAAAAAAATCAATTTACGGACATGTTTTTAGTGTCAAGACAACATTAACGTTTACTTAAGTAGAATTATAATAAGATAAGTACTACTAAAAGCCATTCTGGATAAGACTACTAGACCTATGCCTGTTGAGTAATGTTGTCAGAGGATATCTGTATCACCAGTATGCACAGACTATCCCAGTTTCCTGGTTTTCTGGCACAGTCTCCTATTTTCCTTTTTCGTGCTCTCCTCGTATACCACAAGTTTCTCCATAGTTCCCTCACTGTTCCTTGTTTCAGTATTCCCATTTTATTAATGCTGTTTGATGTCTACCACAGCTTGTCCCCTGTATTATAATTACAGATTTTGCATCATTAGCCCTATCTATAGGTACTCTACTCAATATTTTCTTTTATTTCATTAAAATTATATTCAACTGCGGGACGGTGGCGCAGCGGTCAACTGAAGAGGGTCCCGGGCTCGATTCCCAGGCTCAAGCATTTTTGCGTGGAGTTTGCATGTTCTCCCCGTGCTTGCGTGGGTTTCATCCGAGCACTCCGGTTTCCTCCCACAGTCCAAAAACACGCACAGTAGGATAATTGGCTGTTTCAAACCGCCCCTAGGTGTGAGTGTGAGTGGTTGTGTGTGTGTGTGTGTGTGTGTGTGTTGGTCCTGCGATGGCCTGGCGAGCTGTCCAGGGTGTACCCCGCCCTCGCCGGCTGTCGGATGAGATGGGCGGCAGCCTCCCCGCGACTCTAATTAGGATTAAGCGGCTTAGAAAATTATTGAATGAATTATATTTGAACACATCTGACCTGATTTAGCTGCAAGATGTACAATGTGTTGTACCTGTTCATATGTGTAAGATCTCTGTGATTGAGAGCCAGGAGTAGATTGTGTGGATCGATATGAGGAATACTGCTGACTCTGACCCTGCTGATACTGAGAGTACTGAGGCGGAGCTCCCTGTCCTGGACCTAGAAAAAGAAAGAAAATATATGAGTCTGTCTGAGGGTAAATGTGTGCATCACAATTTTTAATGAATGGCATTACTGTGCTCTGGGGCCACCTAAACTCTGGCCAGCCTGAGTATTAGAAACTAAACATTCTCCAACAACATCCTACAGCAAATTCTACAGCAAAATGTCACATAATTCACCAAACAAATACATTCTTCACTGACTCTAATGGGATTAAGCTGTACGGCAAATGAGTGAGTGAGTGAACCATGACAAAGGGATACGTCCTCTGACACGGCTGTTTAAAAAACTAGAAGCTACTCACTGCACCATTAAGGGTTAAAAAAAAAAATCATCCCTGTGTTAACCAACCAAACAAGATTGTTCGCGTGTTCGCTTTCCTACCGTAACTCTGTCCTTGGCTGCTGTATCCTGGCTGTGATTGGTACGTCTGTTGGTTGAAAGGTTGCTGCTGTCCTGAGCTCTGCTGATATTGTGACTGTTGTTGGCTATACTGAGGATTTCCTACAACATAAACATTATATTCGCAGCATTCATATGAAGTTACACAGTGTGTGTCATATTATGTGTTCCTACTCACCACTTTCGTAATAGTGCTGCGAAGAGTCTTCAAATGATCTCTCATAACTCTGATCGCCATAAGAAGACTGCTGATATGAGTACTCATTGTGACCTAGAGGATGGACATTTATTTTTATAGTATTTACTTGTAACAACAGCTTGTCTTGATTCTATTGAGTGAAAAACATCAATCGGTCAGCAGACATCTCAAATTTCATTGCAATAATATATTAGATAACTTATTTGGTTACTGGATTTAATTACATTACAGTCCATCGCAGGTTACATTCCAAGTATTTTTTACTGGTACCCATTTATACTGCTGGGTGGACAGAGGCACACTTGTGGTTAAGACCTTGCCCAGGGGTCTTACCACATTGGGGGCCTAATCGGGATTTGAACCCATGACCTCTCAGTCATGAGCCCAGCACCCTAACCACTACACCACCAGCATTATGTATATATACATCAAAATAAATGGTTAGAGATGCACACATGAAATAATAATTTGAATATTCTTAACCATTTAATTTTCTTTTTATTTACCTTTAAAATGTGGGAGATTTTTTTGGGTTCTCCCGTTTTTTTTTTTTTTTTTTGAGCCACTCTTTCTATAATTTTGGCAATAATCCTGTCAGATACATATGTACTGCACATATGTACTCCTACCTAATTCAATATACAATAAATTAAAAACAAAAAGGCAGCAGATCTGAAATTTCGGCACACCGAAACCACTCACAGTTAAAGAAAACGTCTGCTCTGGTACTCGGCTTAAAAATGACCAAAAAAAGAAAAAATACATGTAAAATAAAAACCACACATCTGAGCTTGATATTATTGAATTGCAAATACCCCCCCCACCTTAAATAAATAAATAAATAAATAAACAAATAAATAAATAAATAAGGTGAGCGAGGCAAAAGATATACATATTTTGGGGCTAGTGATTAGCATGTTTAGTCTTTCTATGAAATTGTGTGAGGGTTCGTGTGAGTACCATCAGGGTAATACTGCTGGTTTATAGGCTCGCTGGAGCTTGGAGTGTGTCCATACTGATCTCCATAGAACTCCTCCTGACCCACGTACTGTGATCCTAAAACACAGGGTGACACAACTGTTTGTTAGATCTGACCCCAACAAATGGCCCAAATCCTCCAAATAATGGGCCCTATGGATACTACGGAGGGCTCTTATTGAAGGAGTCTGTGTTGTTTAGGATGCTTTCATTATGTTTACTGATATACAGTATCCAATTATTGGCTATACTTGTGTGAATTAATAAATTATTGACTTTAATGCACCTGTATGAAAGTCCTAGGATGTAGCGATCTCACTATAAGGCAAAGTTAATGTAAACTTGAACAGCTCAGCTTATATGCAGAATGAAATTTTATAATATTCACTCATTTTAAAAAGAGAAAACAAATGAGTAGCACAAATTAAAGAAATTAACTGGCATAAAGTCTGAATTGGCAAACCATATTATGTGCAAGAAAAGAGATAGAAGTTAGATTTCAACCAAGCTTAAAAGGGGGGGGGGAAGATTGTTTTAGTTGTGGTGTGCAGAAACTCCAGATATTACTGTTTCCTGTAAAATCTGAAAAAAAACCTTATTAGAAACCCAAGCACGAGAAATCAAAACAAAAGATTAAACACACTGATATCACACTGAAACGTAGCTCTTTCGTTTTATTTTACTTTTTTGAATCACTTTATTCTTTATTAGGATTGTGAGGAGGGAGAAGCCTATCCCAACCGACTCCGGACTAAGGCGGGGTACTCTGTCAACACACATACAACCAGGGGCAACTGAAACTGCCAGTTAGCCAAATGTGCATGTCTTTGGACTGTGGAAGGAAAATGGAGCACTCTGACATGTGTCAGAGGCACTTCTTGCTATGTGCTTACTACCAGGCCACTGTGCCACCCACCTTATTTGTTTTCATTAATGGATTTGGATAGGCACCAGCCTCACTGCAATCCTAGACAATTAAATGAATGAATTATCTGAAGCCCACTAATGGTCATTATAACCAGAATTTGTCTTTAATACTTCAGGTTTGAATCCTTACACGGAGGACTGAGGGCACTCAGAACTGAAACTAAAAGCTCCATGAAGCCAAACCGAACCCACCGAGTCATACAATTACACCAGGCTTACCTTGCTGAGTGGGACGATAGCTCCCAATAGGCCTTTGCGACACCATAGTGTTGCCTTGATTACTTTGTCCCATCATGCCCATGGTCTGCTGCCCCTGATAGTGTTGACCTCCAGAAGAGGAGTAATGGGAGGCCGAACCTTGCTGATGCATCATAGAGACTGAGGAAAATCACACACACTACTGTAACAGTGATTATATCTGAATAAAATCTGAAGATTAAAAACAATGTCATGGAGGTTTAGGACAAACATCAAAAACTACCAGAGAAAACCGAATAAAACTAATAGGGAAGGAGCTGAAAGGGGGAACTTGTAGGATAAATGAACTATAAAATAAACAGCAGAAGCAGAGCCAGGGTAAGCGCTTGCATGGGGAGTAAATGCGGATTAAACCCGTTAGAGAGGGGTGACAGGTTGGGGAAGGGAGGGTGTTTGTTAAGGGAGGAGGGTAAATAATCACCATGCGTGATGAACTGAATGTGTTTGTCCTTGGCTTTCTTCTGTCTCTTATTCAAGCACAGGGACTTTGGAATCCTAATACAACACCTTGAAATCTGTGTTTTGAACACCTTAACCTTACTGTATATAACACCAGCTGACCTTAGAGCCAACACAGACCTGACCTAATGGACAGCCTAAAGTCCCGATGCAAATACTTTACTGACATTCCTCTGTCCGTGACTGCCATCCTGCTACACCACCGATGAAACTAAAAATCAGAATAGTGCAACTGTGCATGCATAAACTGTCCCAATTATAAACAGCACGGTAGTGGATTAGCTATAATCCATACATTATCTTTTATTAACTGGTTTATTTTCCCAATTGCTGTTTGCTAGTTTAATTCATCTGACAGATTAGGCTTTTTTTTTTTTTTTTTTAAAGCTTCACTTGCAAGCTTACTTCAACGCGGAGTTAGCTTCTGCTTGGCTGATTAGCTGCATTGTAGTGAAATCAGAGCTTATTCAAGATTCACCCATGATTTACTTCCTAGGTATCGTGAACGTCATAAAAATATTGAAACGTCAGTGTTTACTCAAAATCTGTACATTCTATAAAAATTTTTCCTCCGGAGCTGTTCTTGGATTCTAGCTATTTCCCTAATGACAAAAGGCTAGTTTACTGGATTATGGAAGGTTAACTAAGTTAAAGAATAAATCATGTTGCGGTGTGCTATATTTGGAAAATATTCAACAGCAACAGTGTCATTTGATTAATTATGAATAAGCTTAATTCCTATTGAAGTATGATATTCTGTGTACCAGCAGGGTCAGTATGAGTGCTATTGTTCCTACGCCTGCCTGTCTTTTTTTTGTACATTGACTGATACATAACCAACATCCACCAAAGGGCACATTACAAGGAAAACATCGCTGTCTGTCAGGTTTATACGTAATGAGTTCCTGCACAGTGATGTTTGGTATGCTTCATTTCTTTATTAGGCCTATTGTCAATAATGTGGTGTCAGTGCTAAATCTAGAAAAAAATTCCATTAATTTTAGCCATAAAAGACATGATGGTACCAAAAACTTGGTACCGGAATGGCACCACTGGCATCGAAATGTCTTTGTCTACGGGAGGAAAAATAACCTTGACATCTTCAAGCCTTTCAAAAAGTACATTTATAAAAAGTAAGCAGAGTAGATGTGTTTTGTCTGCCATAAGTACCACAACTTCTGATACACCATCAGTTCTCAAACCCTTCGACAGGTTCTCAAAAGGCACCAAGGTACAACTGGCCCTGGACTCGTACCAACATCAACACTGTTATGGTGGAAAGCTATTTGAAATATTTTGCTATAGTAATAATTGCCTTGAGCTTCAACCTTACACTGAACATTAATCCAGAAAATTCCAATATTCTAACAATAGAGAAATCAGTAAGTGTTGGATATCTATGTGGAACAGTACATACATGGTACTATTGTTGAGATGCAACACTAGATTAGATTTTTTTAGTCCGATGTTGACACAGTGTCCCACTGCGCTACGCTGCCCTTAAAAAAACAAAAACAAGACTCTCCATTTGCCCCTTCCCTGTCCAATCGGGTGTCAGGTTGAGTTGTGATTGACATGGCGAGCGCTCTCACAGCTCACCTTGGCTGGACTGTATGTTGAGGTTGGTGCGGGATGGCGGGTACAGTGCTGTGCCCTGTGACGATGAGGATGAGGGCACTGAGTGAGTGAAGTTCGACCCAGAGCTCATAGACGAGGAGGACGGGCCGGACTGCTGCTGATGCTGCTGCTGCATGGGGGTGTGACTCGGGCCTGATAACACACACTCACAGTTAAATGTGCAACCAGGATGAGTGGCATGAGGTATACACACATTCAGTTCATCGGCAGAAGAGTACAGAAGAAAAAGAGAGACTGAAGGACCGAGTGGAGGGGCTCGTATAGCGGAAGTATTAGGGAATCAAAGTGCAGTGAAGCTGATGATAAAGTGCGAAGCTTGAACACATGTAACTAAAATTACTGAATTTAATTTGAACATGTCACGCCTTTCATTTCCTGCAAGGAAAGAAAGAAGGGATGAAATACAGAAAGATAAAAAGGATGTAAGGGAAAAGATGAAAGGAGAGAAGGAGAAAAGGAAAGAAATTAGAAAGAAAGAAAGCACGGAAGAGATATGGAAAAAATATGTAAAAGAGAGAAGGATGGAAGAAACATGAAAAAAAAAATGCACCAAAGTGGCATTTCCCCCCGAATGAAACTTATTTTGTATGCATTTATGTTTTGACCTTTTCTTATTTATAACACTATTATATTATTTGTTACGTTATCTATGATACTACCCTAAATGTATGGCATTAATTCTTGGAGATGATTTTGGGTTTTCTATCCCTCTATCAATTTATTGCTAAACATATTACGATTTGTTTGGGTCAGAAATCGCCAATTTAAACATGCCATAACTCCACTAGAACAAAATCTAAAATGTTATATACTTAAAATAAAACACATACTTGTCATTGTAAAGCGGGGGGATTCAACTTTATCCCCAAAGGTGCGGAGTGGAAGCACGTTTTCATTCCAGCCATGCAGAAGCCACACCTGAGAGTTTATCGAAATTCAAGTTCAGTAGATTTGAACAGGTGGAAGATGAGGCTTCTGCTTGGTTGAAATGAAAATCTGCACCCATACTGGCCCTATGCGGGTAAGGTTGAAAAACCCCTGGTGTACAGAGAAGCAGGCAGAGCACAAACAGAAAGCAGTGGCACTGAGACGGCCATGCAGTTAGATAGGAAGTGCAGTTGAAAACAGCCATTTGGAGAGACTCACCGTTACTCATCTGATTCTGCATTAGTGAGGAAGGAGGCATGTTGTCATTAAGATTACTTTGAGGGAGTAGAACTCCTCCCACACCGCTTCCTCCCATCCCACCTCCACCCATACTCGTCCCAGGATTCGGTGGCTGAGAGAGAGAGAGAGAGAGAGAGAGAGAGAGAGAGAGAGAGAGAGAGAGAGAGAGAGAGAGAGAGAGAGAGA
>JAOUQZ010000017.1:2085163-2096640 GCA_028564935.1 Neosilurus hyrtlii | reverse complement strand
ATTATTGATAATGTATAACTAAAGGCAAACTGAGCAAATGTGTAATTTCAGGAGAGCCTATCAAACTGCTAGCCCTTTGTATGACTCAGTAGCTCTCAGTTTCAAAAAGGTTGGTGACCCCTGGTCTAAAGGATGGCAGGTTTTTTTTTTTTTAATTGTCATTAAAAGAAATATAAACCCAACTTTGCTGTAGGTGGGTTTCTATTATCTTGTTTAATGCACAATTGGACACTGGGAACTTATAAACATATAAACTCTCAGCTATCACAAAAAAAGAAAGAAAAAAAATCTGTTCACACAAGAAAATTTCAGACAAATCAACAAAAATGGCAACATTTAGGTGCGGGAGATCAATCGATACGTTTAATCAGAACGACTATAGTAAGAGGTTTAAACACAGCACATCTCTCTATAGAAAAAAGCCACTTTCCTTTGTGTTTTGTTAACTATTTTTAAATGAAATGAAAGGCAAGCCTTCAAATCTTTCCTGTTACACATGAACCTATGTATATCCTCATTATTAGCTGGTTTCTACCCATGTTTTCAAAGGTGCAATGTCTCAATTCTGTTTGATAGTTTGCATTAGCCAGTTTGAAAAAGCTGCTGCTTCACTCCTGCAAGAGTGTGGAAATCACGAGACTAGGACATGAATACCTTAGTTCATATAAGGCACGTTAATGGCAATAATAACAATATACATGTATTAAAATAGCAAATCACACATAAACGAACTTCAGAATAAAATAAAACTAGGCACAAATACAAACTAAACACTAAACGGGAATATATACCATGCCATGTATTTACATGCAAATTAGTTTGTGTAGTGTTGATGAAAACACTGTGATCATGTAACTTTTCACTACGCTTTGCAGTACGAAGTCAGTCCCCTGTATGCAGAGTTATTGCCTCCTTTTATTTTCCACACGCAAGAAAGTTCGTCAAGCGGAGCACGTTTTAATAGAATGCAAGTCTTTATTAAATTTGGGCGATCTCTTTTCCTTAGCACGGCTTGGTTCCATTCTGTTCATGGGGTCTCACCCACCACTGTTTAAAAAGCTACACAAGGTAACGTTAATAACCTTCCATTGTGGAATTATGTTTCCATAAGCACCTTCCTAATGTGTTTATTTCATCGTGTTGCTTCTGCAAGGAATAAAAAAAAAAAAATCATCAACAGTGGAATAGTGCGATGAAGTCACCACACTGGAGCGAATTACTTTCTATGGATAACAGAACATACAAAGGTATTTTAATTCCTCTTGTACCACGGCAACCACAAACAATGACAGTACATAACTCGACAGTCAATAAGATGTACGACTCGTGATGTAAATTTCGCCGCTGGAGAAAATTTTTAAATGATGTCACTCTGGAATGTAAAGCAATGCTGTTAGAGAATTCGGTAACAACACTGTGGTTTAATGGCGTACTTAAAGTGTGCACCATAGACAATCGTGCTTTTTCTTTATTTTATTGTACATTATCCTCATAGATCCAGTGCAAGTCTACGTAAAGACCACGAACATGGCATGGCTAACTGACTATAAGTGACTACATCATTATGCGCAGTTCAATTCGCTTGAATGTTTACTTTGAGCAAAAGCACTGTAAAAGTGCATCATCATGACCTTACGTGACTTCTACGATTGGAAATAATCAGGGGGTTGAGAAAAACAGGTAATGCATTGAAGGCAGACAGCCTTGTCCTCCATTATAGTGACACTGAAATGACAGCAGCACATCCATCACCTTCCAGTGCAAACAAAGGTGTGGAGAGAAGCTTACACTGTGTGTGTGTGTGTGTGTGTGTGTGTGTGTGTGTGTGTGTGTGTGTGTGTGTGTGTGTGCACCAACTCCAAGGATTTATCCATTAGTATGTAGGTATTATTATTATTATTATTATTATTATTATTATTATGTTATAAAGCAATTCATTAAAGAGCATCTATATTATATATTCTCTATATTTATATTCAGTATAGTCATCATTCCTGTCCTTAAAGGATAATAATCATCTAAACATGTTTACTGTTATTATTACATGGTTACATAAAAACAATATTTCATGATACAAAAGCAACTGTGAAAGATTCCTGCATGAGGATTGATAATTAGCCATGTTTAGGTTTATAAGTATAAGAAGTAAACACAAATCCTTGCATTTATGTGGACCAGTTGCCTTTCACTTCCTCACTTTCACCCCAATAAACATAAAGCACCTTCCAATCAAATAAATAAATAAATAGATAGATAGATAGATAGATAGATAGATAGATAAACAAGCTTTTCATCGCCTAAAGCAGTGTATTTACCTTCTGTATGGTCTGTTGGGTCACTTCACCTTTTCCTCTCGACCTTGTTGATGAAAAAGTAACTGACATTTTTTTTTTCCTGCAAGAACAAAAAAAATTATCTAAATTGTATTCCCTTATTTATTCTAGGGCTTTCAAGCGCCTGTCACACAGACAGGTCGGTAGTAATTATGATTAAGAAAACAGGGGGGGGTCCTAATCCCGAAAAGGTTTCTCTAATACTAAAAAATCAAACCTTTTTGATTACAAAAAATATTTAAATAAATGTCATGTGAATAAAAACAGGCAGGTCGGTATTGATGGTGTCGGAGAAGGTGATGGTGAAGCCGTCCCCGTGGTCTACATGGAGGAAACACCTGCTCTTGGTACGTTCCACCCAGCCCTGCCGCCCTGCGCCTACACTACAGCTCATTCACTAACGTCACTACGCACACTTCCGAACGCAACACGCCTCGTGCGCCGCCGCTCCACGTAACAATGGCAGCTCGTAATTTCTGCGAGTGCGCTCAGGCGTAGCACCGCCCTCACCCAATATACGCTTTTTGATTGGTCCGACGTGCTCTTGAGGAATGACGACATAATAATGAAATGATAACTAATAAAATGGGGAATTAAAATGAGATGAGAAGGATAAAAACAATTATTATTATTATTATTATTTTTATTACTATTATTTTGATGTTGCCTGCTGTTATTTCATTATTTATGAATGAATGAAATGATGATTAACACACATACATCACCAGTCCCATTTCAGGAAATAAGAAATGAATATAAACCTGGGAAAAGGTGACATTTTTTATTATTCCAGCAACAAAGTTCCTTGTACCTCCACTGTGCAGGGTGTACCCCGCCCCCGCCCCCGCCCTCGCCCCCAACCCCGCCCAGAATGGGCTGAGATGGCCGCCTGCCTCCCCTTCAGAAAATGAAAGCCAAAGTCAGATTTATTGTTAAATATGCAACATATGTATCACATACAGCACAGATGAAATTACAGTCCTCTCAGACCCAAGCAAGCAGGCAAGCAAATAAATAAATAGATAGATAGATAAAAATATATGAAAACAAACAAATAAATAAATAAATACAAACAAACAACTAAATAAAAATAAATACGAACGAATAAATAAATAAATAAATACATAATAATAATAATAATATTAATAATAATAATAATAATCATAATAATAATAATAATAATAATAATAATAATAATAATAATAAAAATACATAAAAATAAACCTGAAGTGACCTGAAAATGAATGATCGACATCCACCAGTCAAAGCCTTTCACATGCAATTACTCCTCAGAGTCGCACGGGGGCGCTGCCAGATCTGTTCCACTCTTCAGTACCATTACTTTCACTTTTACTTTCCAAAAGGAGAAGCGCAAAGAATTTTCAGTGAATCAGGATTTAAACTTGAGTAGAAATAAGAATGAGCTACGACAGGGCCATCACTGTGTTTTCTCCAGACGGACACCTGTTCCAGGTGGAATATGCTCAGGAGGCGGTGAAAAAGGGCTCAACTGCAGTGAGTACAGCACACAGTGAGAGAGAAACACACACACACACACACACACACACACACAGATGGCTACTTTCTTGAGTTTACAGAAATAATGGCACCATCAGTGGTACTATAATGTAATAGTACTATAATGTTAGGCTCTGTATGGTGCTAACTGGTCTTTGATCAGGGCATTTGGAGCTCATGGCCAGGACACAAAACTTCTACAGTTTATTTTTTGTCAAGTCATCTTAGATTCAGTGTTCAGATAAAGATCAGTGTGAGAACTGAGCTCTCAAATACTGAACTCTATAATAATGAATTAATGAGCCTTTGGGCAACAAAAGGCAACTATTTCAAACCCAGGCAGTAGAAATGGTTCTTTAGAATAATGCCACTGAAGAAAGAATCTGCTGTTTTTTTATGTGCAGTTTGTGATGTGATCTGTCAGTCTGTCCATCCGGCCATCCATCACGTTAATAACCACTGGCAAGTGTTCATCGTTCATTTTCTGAAGCGCTTAATCCGAATTAGGGTCAGTCGCCCTTCTCAGCCGACTCCGGGCCGAGGGCAGGGTACACCCTGGACAGCTCGCCAGGCCTGTTAAGCAATTACATACGCCGAATAAGCTAAGATTCCTCATCTCATGCCGCATACGGGAACTGTTTCACACCTGAAAACTGGAATAATAAAAGGAAATAAATAAATAAATAAAATAATTCAAGTGCTACAGCCTGGATCTAAAACTATCAACCCGAACCGAACAAGAAAATTAATAAAATCACTTTTTATTTAATACAAACTGTATTTATAAGACGACTGATTGGAATTCAATGTTCATTTTATTATTATTATCATTATCATTATCATTATTATTATTGTTATTATTATTAAGCGCAGATTTGTAAGAAATTAATTGTACAATGCTTCCTGCTCTGGTGTGCATCTGATTATCAATGCTGTGAACTTGCAGGTGGGGGTCAGAGGCAAAAACATTGTTGTGCTTGGAGTTGAGAAGAAATCCGCAGCAATGCTTCAGGATGATCGGACAGTGCGGAAAATCTGCGCTCTGGATGACAATGTCTTCATGGCATTTGCTGGTATGCAAACTTTATGGTCCTTAAGTTAAATAATATACATTTCATCCTATATGTAAAATTCAGTAGTGTTTCCAGCCCTGCGATGGCCTGGCGAGCTGTCCAGGGTGTACCCCGCCCTCGCCCAGAGTCGGCTGAGATGGGCACCAGCCTCCCTGCGACCCTAATTAGGATTAAGCGGTTCAGAAAATGAATGAATGAGTAGTGCTTCCAAATAGATACTAATTAATATTAACATGATAGATAAAAATTGTCAGCTCAATGTCACAACAGAATTGTGTATTAATAGTTCGAAGATGTTCAGAGAATCTTCTTAATATGCCATGATTGCTGAATTATAATAATACTTGTCTATATTGGCAAATACGTTTTCAGCTCGCAAATCAAAAGGTGTCTAACGTTTTTTAAGCCCAATATCGAGCGGATGGAAACGGATTGCAACATGAGAAACTTATTGGGATGAACAGATTTCATGATGTTGCAAACCCATAACAAACTTAATGTATGAATCCGAGTCATGTCGAGTATCCTTCGCTAACCAAATTTCCACCTATATGAACTGATTACGTCTTGTTCAATAAAATCATTAGGATATTTCTTCAGAACAACCATGACCCTTTAAAAAGGTCAGTAACTACCCAACTTTAAAATGGGGTCTTCTAGATAAGAACAGTGTGTAAAAAAAAAACACACACATATGAAACATAACTTTTGAAGTAAAATGTTTTAGTTCATATCTACACTTTTCCTGGTTCCTCTGATCTCCAGGCCTGACTGCAGACGCAAGGATTGTGATCAACAGAGCGCGGGTGGAGTGTCAAAGCCACCGCCTGACTGTAGAGGACCCTGTGACTGTGGAATACATCACCCGCTACATCTCCACCATGAAACAGGTAACGCCGCTCCCTTAACGGATAAATCAACACTAGTGCGCCGAATTCATTTCACCCACACATGTATTTTGTGCAGCGTTACACACAGAGTAATGGTCGGAGGCCTTTTGGGATTTCCTCCCTCATCATGGGCTTTGATTTTGATGGTACACCGAACCTGTATCAGACTGACCCTTCTGGAACATACCATGCCTGGAAGGTAGGGATACATTTTTTTATTTGCAAAATACTAACTGATTTTATTAAATGAATGAATTTTGATACTGTTTGGTGGCGGATACCACAGCACACCCACAGAGGTCCTTTGGAGTCCACGCTTTGATGGGTTACAGTCATTTTGGCAACACACATAGGACCTACTCAATAATGTGGAGGTTGTTTTAATATTACGGCTGAACGATGCGTGCAGAACAATTTAATCAGCTGGTATATAGCAGCTATAAACAGCCACTTCCTCACCAGCTTCTGTCGGTCTCTTAAGATTAATAAAAATAACCAGAGAAACTGAAATTTGTGAGCTTTATTCAAGAGGGCAGAAGACTATAAGCAACAATCGTATCTTTATGATCCAGTAAAGCATCACAGTGGTTAGCACTTACGCCTCAAAGCAAAACCGTCTTCGGTTCAAGCTCCGTGCCCAGTGAGAGAGTTTGCATGTTTTTCCTGTGCTTGCATGCGTTTCCTCTGGTTCTCTTCCAGTCTAAAGATGTGCACATAAGGATAATTAGATATCCTCAGCTGGCTCAGGTGTGCACGTGAGCAGTTGTGTATTGGCCCTGCGACAGGCTGGCGAGCTGGTTGAGGGTGTACCTCACCTTCGCCCGGGATCGCCTCGCTGCGACCCTATTAAAGGATAAAGCTGCTCTGAAAACAAAATATGATGCAAGGACATTGGACACCCTTTCCAAAATTTACATCTTATAGAAAATTGTGACACCACCCATCCATCTTCTTCCGGGGTCAGGTCACAGGGGCAGCAGCCTAAGCGGTGAGGTCCAGACATCCCTCTCCCCAGCCACTTCCTCCAGCCCTTCTGGGGGGTTTCCAGACCAGCCCAGAGATGTAGTCCCTCCAACGTGTTCTGGGTCGACCCCGGGGTCTCTTCCCGGTTGGACATGCCCAAAACACACCAGGGAGGCATTCTAATCAAATGCCCGAGCCACCTCAACTGGCTCCTCTCAACGCGAAGGAGCAGCCGTTCTACTCCGAGCTCCTCCCGGATGACAGAGCTTCTCACCCCATCTCTAAGGGAGAGTCCTGCCACCCTGCGAAGGAAACTCATTTCAGCCACTCATTCGCAATCTCTAACCAAAGCTCGTGACCATAGGTGAGACTTTGTGACACATTTCAGGATACAAGCCTCAGGTGACTGTTATGGAAGTAAAATTAACATTGGCGTCCATTAAAGGTTTACCATGTGACAGTATGAACAGAGCCATGGCTAAATAAATCTTGCAAAGGGTCAAATTTGCGAAATTTAAAAAAAAAAATTTTTAAATGTGCAGGCCAACACGATTGGAAGATCAGCAAAATCTGTTCGTGAATTCCTGGAGAAGAACTACAAAGAGGAGGACATGGAGTCAGATGAATTGGTCCTAAAACTGGCAGTCAAAGCCCTTCTTGAGGTACTGAAGTATTAAAATATGCACGAGCCAGCATAATATTCATTACTAACAAGAGAATCTCCACTTCTGCAGTCAATTTGCATAAGGAACAGTATTATTAAATATGATCTTGGTTGGCCTTCAGGTGGTGCAAAACGGTGGAAAAAACATTGAACTGGCCACAATGAAGCGCGGTGAAACTATGAAGGTCAGTACTAGGCAACTACAAAACCACCATCTTCACATCACACAAAACCATTATAACATCGCATGACTGTGCTGTAGATTTTGGATGCCGAAGAGGTGGAGAAGATCGTATCTGCACTGGAGAAAGAAAAGGAGGAAGCAGAGAAGAAGAAGAAGAAAGCTGCAACCACCACAACATCCTGACCAAAGATGGGCACCATCAGCGAAAAATAAAGGCAGCAATAAATTCATGCACTAAAGTCTGAGCTTCAGCCATTTTCCATTTTATTAACAATGGTTCTTTTTTTGTACAAAGTCCCCAGTTAATTCATATGCAAAAAAAGAAAAATAAAGGCAACAAAACCAGTCTCTTAAATCAATGTTTGGGGAACAAATGCCAAAGGCTGACAGGGATCAAATCTACATTCCACAATTCCAATATACATCGTAAAGTATAAATAAAAGTGCTTTACTTCAAGTCAAATGTTGACAGATCAAGTTAATGTGCATTTAAGCTTGTGCAAACATTTAATAAACATTTACTAGTGATAAAGCAGCAATAGCAAAACAAAAACAAAACCCCTTGCCTTTGGACAAGCAAATAAAATTTTCATTTAATTACAGTCTTCAGTTAAAGTGCAGGAGTCTTAACTGAACTTGAAATTATAATAAAGAAAAGTAAGAAGAAGAAATTCCATATTTACAAAGCCATTTGGTGGTGACTTGAAATGTACATCTGCAAGAGAGGAAACAGTCACGTTACACAGTGTATGTAAGGAAAAAGACTCCAGGTTACACTATGGGAAATAATTTCACCACAACCCAAGCGGATTAGAATTACTGCTACCATCTCCATACCTGAGCATCTAGACCTGTTCCTCTACTACAGCAACTCTAACAATATTAAGCCCTGGAAAAAGTTATGAAACAACTAAAATTGCAAGGAAACATTGCCCCAGCAAGACAGCAGTACAATGAAAATGGAAAGGATTATAAATATCCTTCCAATAAATAAATAAAAATTCCACTGGACTTGTTTTTTTACTCCACATTTATATTTAGATGGGATGCTACACCCATGTAAAGTTTAAAAAAAATCCAGCAAGCAGTTTAGGAGTCACACTTACAAGCATTCATGGGCAGACTGGGTGACTCTTCGAAACTTTGTTTTAAGCCAATTATAATTATACCCCTGCAAACAATCATTGAGCGTGAATTTATCAACATGATGCTGGAACTTCTCGTTTCTCATTAGTGAGGTCCATGCCTCAAAGAAATCAAGCCTGAGGAAAACAAATCGAGTTTGGATTCCATGCATTTCTCTATAAATCTGGAAAAAAAAAAATTTACTTAATTTCTTAAAATGTTTGTCATATCCATGATTTATTGCATAGTTAAAGAACCCAGTGTAAAGAGTCCACAATCACCAGGGGTCATGGAAAACATGAAGTATAACATGCTGTTTATTAAATTGGACACTTGGTTTCTTTTACGGTTGTTGCACCCACTGAAAGTTTCATCAGCAGCATACACACACACTGCTACACCTCATACTCCTGAGCTTTATGGGCAGTTGTTTCATAATAAAAATGTGCCTTATTTAGGATAAACAGCAAATTCTGGGGAAAGAAATTGATAAATAAATGGTGACTCAACTGCTGCATTTCCCCTTACTTACCGATCAATCTCTCCCACTCACAACAGCTGGTTGAGCAGATGCACGCTGATTACTCCCTCTTCCTCTCCTCCCTCTGTACCCACCACGAAACCCACGACCTCTCAAGAAGCGACCAGGAACGCCAAAAGTCTCCACGTTCAGCTTGCGCTCCTCTGCCCATGTTGTACGTCTGAAACCATGGTTTTATTTAAATATTCTACTTCATCAATCACAGATACTTCACACTAAACACTAAATATACTGAACAAATCTTAACATATTATACAAGGAGAGGAGAAAAGGCCCCTATAGTATTTAACAACCATATGATCATTGACACTGACCAGGATTACAATATCCAGGCAAAATGGGATCAAGCAAAAACAAGTTGCCCATTTGGCATCTTGAACTCGGAACACTGGTGTTATCAATATTACAGTCACAAAAAGGGGCAGCCGTAGCCCAATGGTTAGAGAAGCAGCTTTGGGACCGGAATGTCACTGGTCCGATTCCTGAACCAGCAGGAATATTGTGTGGAAGTGGGGAATAAGGTGGGGGAGTGAGCTGCACCTCCCCGGCTGAAGCGCCCTTGAGCAAGGCACCAAACCCCCAAGTCGCTCTCTGGGCACCCCAGTGTGTGCTTACCGTTTACGCGAGTGTGTACACTCACTTTGGCCAGGTTAAATGCACAGGCAATAATTTCCCTTGTAGGATTAATACAGTAGAGGAAAATAAAAACTGGTATGAAATACTTTGATTTGAGTTCAGAAGAGATGTTGTCAAAGAAGCTTTTGGCCTTGTTGTAAAAACACTTTGGGCCCAATGGTTCCTCATCCGCTGCTCCCTCACTGTTCTGAGTCTCTACGCCGGAGTCTGATTTCTCCTTCTCCTCTTTATCTGCAAGAAAGTATAAAAAAAATTTAACAAAAACAAAGAATCAAGCTGCAAACCACTCTAAACAAGCTGCTCCATTAACCTTTCACTTCAGAGTTTCCTTGAACCTCTTTGATGAGTTCATCTTTGTTAAACTGTGCGTTCGCAGTTTCGAAATCAAAATCAGACTCAAACTGCAGGGTAGTTGGCTTCGCGCTGGTTACGATAATCTGACCTCTGTTGCGATTCCGGTATCGGCGATTGCCTGCAGGAAAATAGGATACTTAGCCATCAAAAAACCCTCTTTAATCTAGGAACACCCCAAACCTAAAAATCACGTTACACAAAGTTACCATTTCAAGTCATTGTTAACCCAAAGTCCATGGGTTTTGGATTTTAAATCATGTCACATGCACCTCACACCCCAGGAGTCAAAGCCTTCATGTTTTGGAAAATACCTTGCCTCCTTCTCTGCTGCGGTCTGCTCTCATCATTAGTTTGATTTTGCCCTTGAACATCTCCTTGCTCAGCACCTTCATAAACGGGAAAAACCACACTTCAATTTATACACCCCAAAATAACGGGAGATAGAAGTGCTCCAGAGTAGAGTGTAGTAGTAAAGCTTCACATGTACGACCATCTAATAGCTACCTCCACTGAAATACCCAGTAATTCCAAATAATTTAAAATCCTGTAGGACCAAAATCTCATTACACCAGTCAATTTTATCTTACATTAAAGTTTAGTGCCTGATACGTAGGGAAACTCTCCCAACATAATTTTAGAAAACTCTGGGTTCATCATGGACACCTCCTCACGGCCTGATATCCGCACAGATGGTCGACACATATGAACAAGACCAGATTTGCAGCGATGTACCAAACAGAACAAGAGTCACATTTGCAGGTATTCTAAAAAAGGATGACAGATGTTCATGCCGCACACCTCTAGATTTCAACTATAGAGACGTGCAGGTTGAATTTCTAAGCAAACGCTTGAAATGATTTCCTGCATGCTAGACATCCCAACTGTTGCAGTGTGAGGTTCGTAAATACACTGCTCAGACAAACTTTTTATTTTTAAAAAGCTCTTTCTTTAGCCTTGTCTACAGCTTAGCCTCCATGCCATGGTTTATTCAGTACATTGTAACCCCAACATGGCCCCCCATGATGGCACAGATAAAATTGGAACTCACAGTAGACATCGTTTAGGAACCACGAGGAATCGTTTTCACACATGAACTAGCAGCGCAGTTGTGCCCTTAACCCTACCGACCGGCTTTTGAACATGAACCATGGAGTGGTTCAATTACCCCCCCCCCCCCCCCCCCCCCCCCCCCCCGC
>JAOUQZ010000017.1:2069446-2081722 GCA_028564935.1 Neosilurus hyrtlii | reverse complement strand
GGGTTATCAAAGGCCGGCCATGTCTCTCACTGTCTGTGGTGAGAGGAATGTAAAAGAACCATTGCTGATTTTCGTCAGCGTGTTTCTGTCCTGCGATGGCCTTGCGAGCTGTCCAGGGTGTACTCTTCCCTTGCCTAGAGTCGGCTGAGATGGGCGCCAGCCTTCCTGCGACCCTAATTAGGATTAAGCACGATTAAGAAAATGAACGTATGAACTTGGAAGGGGATGAAAGCAAAGCAGGACACCTGATGACGTCACCGATTTTAAAGCCCCGTACATCTGAATATTGTCCTCAGATATGTTTTTGAGGTCGTCCAGAGAACTTGTGCCAAATTTCATCCAGATGTAAACATGGACAGATACAATTCCAGCAGTTCATTCTTCTGCATTGAAGCTTATAATAACTTAGTATGACAGCTTTTTGTATATAAACTACACCAACAAATGAGACATCCTTATTCTTATCTGTAAAAGCAGCATCACAGAATATGAAGAGCGTCGAAGCCCCAAAAGCCACAGCAGGTTTTTAACATGTTAAACACTTTCTCTGAGTCTCTCTTGTTACATCCTCTTTTCTTCTCTGAAGATTTACACAAACTAGTTCTGCACAACAAACTTGTTCAACCACTGCAACAGCTTTTCACAGTATTTTCTTTATAAAATAGACATGCACATATCTTTATTAACCGTGATGGCCTGGCGGGCTGTCCAGGGTGTACCCTGCCCTCACCCAGAGTCGGCTGAGATGGGCGCCAGCCTCCCCGCAACCCGAATTAGGATTAAGCGCTTCAGAAAATGTATGAATGACTGGATATCTTTATTAAAAATGGCGAGTGGGTTAAGCAGAGGCTGAAAATCCTTGAAATATTTTCTGTGAACATCATAATCATGGTACAAAAAATAGAACATTAAGAATTTGCAGATAAGTAACCATAGTAATATGTAATACAACTACTACAACTACTTCTTCCACTACTACTACTACTACCACTACTACTACTACTACTACTACTACTACTACTATTACCACTACTAAAATAACTACTTCTTCTACCATTACTACTACTACTACTACTACCACTACTACCACTACTACCAGTACTACTACTACTACTACTACTACCAGTACTACTACTACTACTACTACCACTACTACCAGTACTACTACTACTACCAGTACTACTACTACAACTACTACTTCTACCATTACTACTACTACTACTACTACTACTACTACTACTACCACTACTACCAGTACTACTACTACTACCACTACTACTACCACTACTACCACTACTACCACTACTACTACTACTAACACTACTACCACTACTACTTCTACCACTACCACCACTACCTGATTAGGATTAAGCGGTTCAGAAAATGAATGAATGAATGATGAATACTTCAAATTCAAGTTGAACGTGATAAAGTACAAGACCTACATTCACTCATTTTCTGAACTGCTTACTCCTACTAGGGTTACGAATAGGCTGGTGCCTATCTCAGCCAACACTAGGCGAAGGCGGGGTACACCCTGAAAATTTCGCCGAACCACCATAGGGCCAAGACACACATAAGCAACTATTTACACTCACACCTAGGGGCAATTCGGAACAGCCAGTTAGCTTACTGCGCATGTCTTTGGACTGTGGGAAGAAACCGGAGTACTCTGAGGAAACTCATGCAAACACTGGCCACTCAAGACTTACACATAAAATTTTAACTGGACATTTTGTAGTTAATAGTTTCATGGTTTCCAAATTATTTTGTAGTCCTTTAAATATTTATTTGAAATTTTACTTTCCTTGGAATGAAACAAAAAACACCCCTCATAATTAACGAAATAAAAAATAAAAATACTATAATTTAATAAGAAATTGCAGGTAGTAAGGGAATTACATTAAATCATTTGGGTGCTGTTTCAGAAATCACCACAAGAGGTCACTGCTGGCTTATAAATGTATTTCACTGAGCAGGCCAGAGGCAGCATTTGGGCTCCTGAAATCAATTATTTGCTATTCTGAAAGTATTTCATGAAAATTAAAAGTTACATTTTAATCATGACATGTATCCTAAATGCTCAGCGACATTAAGATCGGTGTGTTAGTGCAGAAAATTGAACATCGGTTTCTCTAGGTTTATACTGGAGATATGAGGATAACGAAGCTGGTGATGAATCAAATGTGTAATTTGTGTATATTATTCTATACCTTTAACTAGATGTCCAATGCAGGGCGAAGGCGGGTTACACCCTAAACAGCTTGCCAAACCCTCACTGGGCCAACACACACAACTATTCACACTCACATCTACACCTAGGGGCAATTTGGAAACAGACAATTAGCGTGTCCTTTGGACTATGGGAGGAAACGGAAGTACCCAGAAGAAACACACAGAAGAAGCACGGGAGGACTTGTATACTGCACACAGAATTGCCCGAGCCTGGGACTCGAACCCAGGACCTTCTTGCTGTGAGGTACACTACTATGACATACTCATAGATTACTACCAAACAATTTGATATAAGCAGAACAGGGGGAGCAAATGGTTAAAGAAGCGGCTTTGGGACCGAAAGGTCGCTAGTTCAATCCCCGAACCAGCATGAAATGTTGTGTGGTGGTGAGGGGAGTGAGCTGCACCCCACCTTCCCTTCCCTTCCTCCAAATTCATGGCTGAAGTGACCTTGAGCAAAGGACCTAAACCCTAACTGCTCTCCAGGTGCCCCAGTGTGTGTGGCAGCCCACTGCTCCGAGTGTGTGTGTGTGCTCACTGTTTACGTGTGTGCTCACTTTGGATGGGTTAAATGCAGAGGCAATCATTTCCTTTCTGGATTAATACAGTATAGCAAAAAAATAAATAAATAAATAAACACATTTCGTTCCAAGGATATTTGTGATTTTACATTTTCAAAGTACAACAAGCCATTTTCTCACAGTAGATTTTTTTTAATGAATGAATTGCATGAATCACGATGGCATTTCTAAAGTATATTCAATAGTGAGTGTGAGGATGGCTGCTGTGAGCACATGGAGCAGTATCAGCAGGCATGCTCATTAAAAACGTGGTCATTTGCATGCGCACAAAGGTATCAGCGAGTGTAGTGCAGTGAAGTGAGAATGGAACAAAAGTGTCAGACGTTGTAGGAGCTTTACTTTGACCGCACTGCTTTTTTCTCACGCAAACCTTCATGTGCATGCAGTTCACATCACCTGACGCTCATTTTTAATAACCAGATCACTGGTGCTGGCTTATCTGTTTACAGTGACCGTCATCCTGCTTCCTATTATTCATTCATTCATTTTCTGAAGCGCTTAATCATAATTAGGGCTGCGGGGAGGCTGGCGCCCGTCTAGGGCCGTCCCAGTAAGGATGCCATGTCACAAAAAAAAAAACAAACATATTAACTCATAACAGTGAAACTAAAACCCCCTCCCCAAAAAAATAGCGGCTCACACAGCAGCATTCTTTTGAGATTCAAGTAGGCAGACAAACCTTCACTAAGCAAAAACACCAACCACGAAGAGGAACACGGAACATGAACTCGTTACACGGATAATTAAACCAACAAGACAGGTGAGAAATCAGTGAGTGAAAGGCGGTGAAAGCGAAACTCAGTTTTAACCTTTCCTGCTTTCGCTTCAGACTGCAGTCAGGAAACACAAGGGGGGATTTTATTTATTTATTTATTTGTTTATTTCCTCCAGGGTGGAAGGACCTACCTTCTCGCAGGTTTTGATCTTCAACCAAGATCTGACGCCTCTTTTAGCTGATCAAGAACTTCTTAAGGCACTTATCACATGGCCAGGTGCGCATGATGACAGTTGGAGCTGAAACCTTCTGGAAGGTAGCTCTTCAAGTACAAGGTTGGGGACACCTGGGGTACATATTAGGGTATGAAGCTATACTATACCTACAGTGTAGATTTGACACGAGGAGCATAAATTGGTGCATAAAAGACAACCCAGGATACGTCTCTTACATATAACCCTTTATGATTGTGTGTGTATGATTATGTGAGGTCTAATTATAGCAACTGTGTTTAATTGACACATCGCGCTAACAACAGCATAAGAGATTAGATCATTTTACCTTGTAATCCTGGAACATCGGTGGGTTTGGTTTCTTTTTCTTCCCTATTTTTTTAATTAAACAACATCTATGGCAGATTTGTAGTCTATGACAGGAGCAAAAGGTGATGGTCTATCATGTTCTAGTCCATCGCGGGGAACCATGCGCACAAAAGTGCCTCATTACAGCTGAAGTCTAAACATCAAATTGTGCAATTTCAGTATTAAATCTTCATCACTCATGCTCAACACATTCATAATTTTTGATATAGCATACATAAAATCTTCATCTTAAAGAAGCCTCAATTCTTTATAGCCCAGGGTTTCATCCAAGCCTGCTTGTGTACTGTGTTCAAGCATCTACGGTCAACACGGCTGTCAGATTACGGTAATAAATTAACCTTAAAAGTAAGTTATTAACTGCATCAGTCAGCACGGTCTCAATCACGCCTAAAATATTTATAAAGAGGCATGCATTATTGCTGAGCGCTGTCGTTTTCTTTCTCTTTCCTTCTAAGAGAGAATTTAAAGGGAAGGTTTGATCGTTTGATTCCTTGCAAGAATCAAGACCTGGTGTCTAAATATGTTAAGATGGTTTAACATCACTTTACCTAAACCACAGATGAGACAGAAGAGAATTGTATTTTGTAAAAAAAGACCCCCCCCACCCCCCCACCCCCCCACCCAGATAGTTAGATGTTGAAAAACTCTCTATGACTAAGAATATGAGGCTTTTGATTATTATCTCCATCTACATGTATAAACTGGCTGGACATATTAATTGTCACGGTATGAATTTTTTTATATATATAAATCAGTTATTTTGACCCAAATCAATGCTAAAGGTTAATGATGGTTGAAAATGAAGACTTCTTGAGGGCCACATCAGAGCAGACTATCACAGAGCTGAACTTTGAAAAGCAGGGAAAATTAGCTACCGGGTTCGGGCAGGGGCGCCACATTTGTAAAAACACTCAAGTCGGAAACCACTTGGTATGGAGTGTGACCTTTCTGATGTATAACAGAATTAGACAGAGAAGACTGATGAGCAGACGGAGCAGCTGGAGGCGCGTCTCATCTTTGCTGCCGAAATGCTACGTTCAGAGTGATGGAGTTAGATTTGTGCTAATCGCCTGAAGCTAACGCTGCTAACATTAACAGTTCATGGCAGAGGAGATTAAAAAAGATACTGAGTACGCTGCGTTTGATGTATAAACTTTTTGTGCTTTAAAAAAAAGACCACATTTTTTACAAAATACTTACATTTACACTTATTGCATTTGGCAGACACTCCTATCCAGAGTGACTTACAATTATCATTTTTATAAGACTGAGCAATTGAGTGTTAAGGGCCTTGCTCAAGGGCCCAACAGTGGGGATTGAACCACTGACCTTCGGAGGAGTAACCCATCGCCTCAAACGCTAAGCCACCACTACCACTACTTGTCGATGATTTTTACACTTGCAAAAGCCTCCAAATTATTTTGCAAACAAATATCTTTAGACTAATCATACTGAAAGTGTGCATGTTTGCATGTTCTCTATGCGCATGCATGGGTTTTCTCCGGGTACTCCAGTTTCCTTTCACAGTACAGAAATATGCACAGTAGGCTCATTGTGTGTACCTCGCTAGCCTCCCCATGACCCTAATTAGGATTAAGTGGCTTAGAAAATGAATGAATAAACACATTGAAGCTACGGTTTATTTGGAGTTAATTACTTAACCCTAAATTAGAATGAGATCACTTTACTAAACTGAAGGAATGAGCACACGAGTGCTGGCTATTAGAAGCATTAATATTAATTATTAATCTACTTTTTGTAAATTTCAGCAAATATCTACTTACCATCCACTAACTGTCCATTTTGTGCACATGATGAAATAACATCTGGTGTTTGTACACATGCCTGGTTGTTTAAACAGGAAACAAAGTGACTCAGAGAAAAAGCCACACAACACTATTCCAGTCAATCGGTAATAAGGGGCGTTTGTGATCACCCACAGGACAGAAGAAGGGTGTGTGTGTGTGTGTGTGTGTGTGTGTGTGTGTGTGTTGATGGGGGAAGAGGCTTGTTGTTTTTGTTGTTGTCATCTACCTATCTATCGATCTATCTCTGATGCTTGAGTGCCCACACTACAATATTGGCTTTCCATTTTGATGTACTGTATGATAGTTAATGTTAGGGAATTTTATTAAACTAAATCCTAGTTAAGGCTAAAAAACAAAGCCTGAATAAGAATAGAGATATTTCTAATCAAAATTTACTTCATGATTACTCCAGATTATCCCAAAACAAAGCTTAGTTAAGACTAGGAAGTATTCCCAGACAAAACCTAGATGAGACTCGAGAGTATTGGCAAAGAAAGCCTTGCTAAACCTAGACATTATTCCTAAACAAAGCCTAGCAAAACCTAGGGAGTGGTATCTAACCAGGGCTAGCTAAGACTATGACAGTATGCCCTAATGTAACCTTCTCAAGGCTAGAGATCATTCCAAAACAAATCCTGGCTGACCCTGGGTTTACACTGGGGCCTGATATCCGCAAGCTCCGCAATTTAAAAAAGTGTGATGCGCCATGATTCATGACCATGCTTGGAGCATGAGTGGGTATAATAAGGCAGGGTGCATCCTAGAGATGAAACTTGAAGGAATTGTGTTTACAAGTTCATCAAGATCGCCTACGATGGCGCATCAAGGTTTACGTCTTGTTACGCTCTGTTGAGGTCTACTACGCTCTACTCCGATTCCCACATTCTAGCACAATTGGCGTCAAATCATGATACGTCGTAATGATAATGGGAAAATCTTTTGACAGTCAAACATTTTGCCATGATCAGTGCAATCATCACGAATCCACCACATTCACTTAAAATCATCAAGATTTGATCCCACGACCCGACACGCTCATCGCGATTCTCTCCGTGTGATTGTGTACATTGTCTCCCAGTGTAACCCAGGGTAAGACACTTCACAATATTCCCAAATCAAACCTTCATAAGACTGCAGAATATTCCCAAACCAAACCTTCATAAGACTGCAAAATATTCCCAAACCAAACCTTCTTAAGACTGCAGAATATGCCCAACCCAAATCCTCATAAGACTGTAGAATATTTCCAAACCAAACCCTCAGAAAACTGCAGAATATTCCCAACCCAAACCTTCATAAGACTGCAGAATATTGCCAACCCAAAGCTTCATAAGACTGCAGAATATTCCCAAACCCAAAGCTTCATAAGACTGCAGAATATTCCCAAACCAAACCCTCATAAGACTGCAGAATATTCCCAAACCAAACCTTCATAAGACTGCAGAATATTGCCAACCCAAACCTTCATAAGACTGCAGAATATTCCCAACCCAAACCTTCATAAGACTGCAGAATATTCCCAAACCCTCATAAGACTGCAAAATATTTCCAAACCAAACCCCTTATAAGACTGCAGAATATTCCCAACCCAAACCCCTTATAAGACTGCAAAATATTCCCAAACCAAACCTTCATAAGACTGCAGAATATTCCCAACCCAAACCTTCATAAGACTACAGAATATTCCCAAACCAAACCTCTTATAAGACTGCAGAATATTCCCAAACCAAAGCTTCATAAGACTGCAAAATATTCCCAAACCAAACCTTTTTAAGACTACAGAATATTTTCAAACCAAACCTTCATAAGACTGCAGAATATTTATAAACCCCTCCTATTGCTAAATCCCATAAAGCCCATTTCTGCTGCATTCTGAGTCTTCCTACACATTCCAGCAGCCTTTGCACCTATCCCATTTAGATGAACTTTTCGATCATGATTTTAGATTGTCTCAACTGTATTGTTTGCATGATCGTTTGACCTCGGCCTGTTTTCTTGTCTCTGCTTCTCGATCATCCTTATCTACACTCATCTGTTTAATAAACTCCCTCCAGCCTTTCTCCAGTTAAGGGCGTACCCTGCCTTTACCCAGAGATGGCTAAGATAGGCTCCAGCCTCCACACGACCCTAGCAGGATAAAACAACTCGGCGAATGGATGGATGGATGCGGAGTTAAAATGTCATTGCTGTATCTCAATCTATCGAAACAACATCGAAACACCAAAACATCCTCGGCCTATCTCTCATAGTAATTGAACAAATTAGCCGTGAACAGCTGTTACCTGTTAAAATGACCCGCTCCTGTTTTACTGCCTCGGACGAGAGGTCCGATAACATCTGCAAACACAGCTGTTAGACGTCCCGGGCAGCTCATTCCCTTCTACGCGTCCAATATATCACGACAAACATAATTACCTAGACATGTCTTTTTATTAGCGACTCAGCATGTGCCGAAGTCCTGGCACTTTGTAGTCCTAAGTTTGCCTTTGGCGAAGTTGTAAAAGCAGAAGGTTACCTTTAACAATGAAGCAAATACTACTGCTGCAATAATATAACCGACGTCAGTGTTGGAAGTACACCATGATAATTAAGCTATATAAAGTCAGTGTTTATGACACACACAGAAAGGTGCCAGCGTTTTCTAATGTGCATGATCATTACTTGGAACACGTGTCTACTGCATGCCTTTCTCACTGTCTTTTTGCTCTCCAACTGTCATTTTATTTCTGTACTCGGAGGGGGGAGAAACAGAAGCTTTTGAAGAACCATGAGATGCAGCGTGGCTAGATTTTAATCTTCCAGGCCTCGAGCCTCAGGGTTATTTCACACTGCTACAATCAAACTGATCTTCATTAAAACACAACAACAACAACAAAAACACAAACAGTAACGAGGAAATGTGCTCAAATAATAATAAAAGCTTTAGTATGGAATAAAACGTCAGACTGGGGATACGTGTTACAACTTCAAATGTGCCTAGAACATTACACCCTGAAGTGTTTTATTTCTCTTTCGCCACAGCAATTCACCAGTTAATACAAGTTTATTACTAATTAAAAACAACAACACATACTTTTTTTAAATTCGTTTATAGTTACATTTAATTTTGTGGAACATCCACAAAGCAAATTAGTTCCTATTATAGTGGCTATAAAATCTTATGAAATTATTAAGATACATTAACACTCCTTGCAGTGTTAATGAGAGACTGCAAACTGTAAACTCCTTTGTCCTGAAGACTTTGCCGTGATGATGCCGTGCTTTTGCTTTGACTGTTACAGAGTGGGGCGACATGGTGGCGTAGGGGTTAGCACATCTGCCTCACATCAAGAAGGTCCTGTGTCCTTTCTGTGGAGTTTGTATGCTCTGTCCTTGCTTGCATGGGGTTTCTTCAGGTACTCTGGTTTTCTAAATAAATAAATATATGAATGTTGCAGAGTGCTAACACTGGAGACTCCTTACATAAAAAGCCTGTTATAACTGCAAAAAATGTAAGTGATATCAGGAGCTTACTTACTGTCTTTTTCTGTCAGACATAAAAAGTATAATCGCGGACAAACTGTTCTGGAATCAGAGAAACAGAATACCCCAGAAGCTTGATCTTGTTATAGGAAAATTATAACCAATCATTATTCCTGTGTATAACATATTTCTTTATTTCATAACGATTTATAAATGTGTAAGATTTAGTCATGTAGACATTTCATTATCAGGAATCTTTCATTCATTCATTTATTTTCTAAGCTGCCTAACCCTAATTAGGATCTTTGCTGAGCCAGTTATAACTCTGTTCATGCAGCTTTTGACTTTTGTTTGTAAGCAGCCTGGTTACAAATGATTTTTGGGGATTCTGTCACAGCTATATGGCAACCATTGTAATGCTGCTTGTCGCCCTTGCAGACCATGTGATGTGTCAAGACGAGATGGCTGCAAAGGTCTTGCTGTGGGAGCCAGACTCCAAGAGGAGGCATGACCGTCCATCTCTGACCCTCAAGAAATTGATCGAGGAGGACGTTGGATTACAAAATAAAGACCTTCTGTCTGCCATGTTTAATAGAGCTGTCTGAAAGGACCTCATAATGTCACCAGTAGGAATAGGATAATAATGATGATGATGAACTTGATTATCTGGCAACCCTGTCAGACCCTGATAGAGTTATGATATTTAAAAATTAAAATAATCTAACATTTTTATCTAATTTAATATACTGTATGGAACAGTGTTCGGCAACTTACACATCCATCCATTTGCCAAACTGCTTTATCCAATTAGGGTCTTGGGGAGGATGAAGCCTTTCTCATCTGTCTCTGGACTAAGACAAAGGTACACCCTGGACAGCTCGCCAGACCATTGCAGGACCAGCACACATACAGTCATTCACACTCACACTTACACCCAGGGGCAATTTGGAACAGCCAGTTGGCACAATATGTCTTTAGATTTAAGGTAAGAAACCCATTAAAACACCACACAGAAATGTACGGGACTCGAACCCGAGACCTTCTTCCTGTGAGGCGGATATGCTAACCACTACGCTGAAATGCTGCCTACTTACACATACACGCTTATGAAAATATTTTTTGAAGATATTAAGCTATCTTCCTATTAAATACGAAAACTTATTGGCTTTAATAAAAATATTAACTGAAATATCTGGCGTATAAAAAGTCCTCTTGAGCTTGTTTTTGTCAGCTGTAATATTCCATATTAAATAAATAAATAAATAAACTACTCTAATAGCTCAGTGAAGACGCGCTTCGGGCTAGCATAGCTCCTGCAGTTACTGTGTAATAACGTTAGTGTTAGTGAGTTTGGGTAGAACTGTCCAGATGAAATTGTGCTGACTGCATCTCAGATTAGATCACTCAGCTCCTAAACTCAACTAGAGGGAGAAAAATAGTGAAGGCCAGAGGAGAAAATTCGAATTAATGTGGCGAGGACAGAATACATCCTACCTCCATCTGTTCACAGCACACAGCGTTTTCTTCTTTATTCTTTAGTTAATAAATGGAAATTAACCTGAATTCGCTGTTAAATAGTTATTTTCTCCAGGAACAAAACATGATAATGAGTCAACAGATCTTTCATTCATTTATTAGCTGAACTGCTTTATCCTATATTAGTGCTAGGTGGAGGCTGCAGCCACTTCTGGTACACCCTGAATAGCTTGCCAGTCCATCCCAGGACCAACACACCAACAGACACAGCCATTTACACTCACACTCACACCTAGGGGCAATTTGGAACAGCCAATCAGCGTAATGTGCACAAGCATGAGCGACAACATGCAAGCTCCTAGAAATGCCCTCGCTGAGCCGGGACTTAAACCCAAGACCTTCTTGCTCTGTGGTGGATGTGCTAGTCACAAATCATTACATAAAATAGTTGATTGGTGGGCAGTATAGTGGCGCAGTCGTTAACACATCAAGGTCCCGGGTTCGATTCCCGGGCTCGGGTCGTTTCTGTGTGGAGTATGCATGTTCTCCTCGTGGTTGTGTGGGTTTCCTCCCTCAGTTCAAAAACATGCACAGTAGGCTAACTGGCAGTTCCAAATCGCCCCTAGGTGTAAGTGTGAGTGTGAATGGTTGTGTGTGTGTTGGCACTGCAATGGTCTGGTGAGCTACTAAAGGTGTGTCCCCGCCCAGGCCTGGAGTTGGCAGAGCGCCTCCTCGCGACCCTAAGGCTTAGAAAATGAATGAATGAATGAATGAGCGGCTACAGGTATAAAAGATGGATGCTGTGCTATAAGAGGAATAAAGCACTTTCCATTTATGAATATTCAGAATTTCAGTGTTTTATGTACAGCTTATATTTATTTACTGAATATTTATAGCACGAGGACGTTCGTACGATAGGAAAAAAAAGGAATGCTGATACTGAGCCCTGAATCTTAATATTACAAAGTTAGAGGCCTTTTCTTCTCTTCCACTTTTAAAGTATCGTTATCATATTACTGCACAGATGAGGTTCCATGCGCTTATTGAATCACACTGAGACTTTTCCGCTGTCCTTCATTATCCACTTAAACTGATGGTGAAGGCAAATATTGATTCACAGTGTGCGTGATGTGACAGAGGTCTCTCTCTCTCTCCTTCTCTCTCTCTCTCCTTCTTTCTCTCTCTCTCTTTCTCTCCCTCTCAGGTTCACACAGAGGCCAAGCACTTTTTTTTTTTTGCATAACAGCTCACTGGCAACAGAATCAATAGCGATGCAGCTCTCGCTTTTGCTTATTACGAGGCGATGCACAAAACACCCACTGACTCATCACACACACACACACACACACACACACACACACACACACACACACACACACACACACACACACACACAC
>JAOUQZ010000017.1:2046140-2069346 GCA_028564935.1 Neosilurus hyrtlii | reverse complement strand
TGACTCACCACACACACACACACACACACACACACACACACACACACACACACACACACACACACACACACACACACCAGGCTAGGTGTGTGTATAAATAAATGAAGATATTGCAATAAAATACAAACATCCTAAAAAAATCTATCTATCTATCTATCTATCTATCTATCTATCTATCTATATATATATATATATATATCCATCCATCCATCCATCTATCTATCATATTTGATGGATGAGCACACAGTATGCATCTGTGTATATGTTTACACGTGGGTCATTCCGAGTAAGTTAGTAACTTCACCACACACACACACACACTCACAGACAGTCAAACACACACAGTCATTTATGCAGCTGACATCATTAGCTCGTTGTATTTGCAGGTGGTTCCCTTTCAGACCACAAAATCTGGAGAAGAGTATTTACTGTTAATAAATCACGCAGCATGTTTGCTTTAGTCAATTTACTGCTAATTGCACCATAACTTAACCAAAAAAATCACACAGAGATATGCACAGGTGTCTGTCAGAGCCGTGATAGTGTGAGCATGTTCAGAAATTATTATTATTATCCCTCAAAAATATGATTTATACATTCGCAGAAGTTTTCTGCAGGCTGGAGAGAGAATCTCTCAGTGAGCGCTCAAAAACGAGAGCATGTGGTAGAGGAAAGAGAACTTAATCCACTTCTGTTCACTCCTCCTTCCCCACGTGTGAGTGTGCGTGTGAATGGTTGTGTGTGTGTTGGCCCTGCAATGGCCTGGTGTCCAACGTGTACCCCACCCTCGCCCCAGGTCGGCTGAGATGGGCACCAGCCTTCCCGCGACCCTAATTCGGATTAACACACACAACCATTCCCTCTCACACTCACACCTAGGGGCGATTTGGAACAGCCAGTTAGCCTTTTGTGCAGGAGGAAAACTACACAAGCACGGGGAGAATATGCAAAGTCCACACCGAAACGCCCGAGCCCGGGAATCAAACCTAGACCTTCTTGCTGTAAGGCGGACATGCTAACCACTCCGCCGCCTCCTTCCTGCAGGTTTCATCTCCAAAACAAATTGTAACACACCTCTTTTTAACAGCTCATGAACTTCTTTAGTCCATGATAAGATGCTCAGGTGGACATGATTAGGGTTGGAGACAAAGTCTTCAGGGACAGATCTCCAGGATCAAGATTTAATTTTTTTTAGGAATGTTTTCCTTAACACTGCTAATACTCTTCATCTCGAGATGATCGGATTTTAATGTGTGTGCAGACAGTCTTTTCCAGTTCAGTAATCCTCAGTAGATCTGTTGGTGCTCAAATCCATTTTTTTGTAACAGCTGCTTGATTTTTCATCTGCTTTCATCTACTACCTTGGTTAAGAATGTGCAGTTTAATCTCATGTCTCGTGTGCATCATAGCTGGTTAATTGCCACATTTTCAGCAAATCTGGTTATCATAAAAAAAAAAAACGTGACCACCCTCAGTACAAGTGTGTGTGTGTACTTAGCTCTCGTTGTTTGTGTCTCGGCTCCTTGCTGAGCTGAAACTGATGGATTTCCTCCTCATTGCGGTGCAGTAATGAGGCCACGGCCTCTCGCCCTCCTTCCACTCTTTCCCTCTCTCTGTATTTTTCTTTATCTCCGTCTCCCTTTCGGTCTCTCCTCTTGCCTTCCTTTGCTCTCTGTTTCTCCTTGCCCTTGTTCTTTCTGATTTAATTTTCTGTATCCCCCCTTCTCTTTTCTGTCTTCCTCCCTCCTCTCATTCTGTCTCCCTTTTAATGTCCCTATGACCTATGGGTCTTGGTATTTCTGCACACTTATGTTCTTCCCCACCTCATTTCTCCCTTTTAATTCTTTTTTTCATACCCCTTATTCCTTCACTGTTTCCTGTTATTCCTTCACTGTTTCCTCTCCCTCTGTTTCCTGCTTCTGTTACTTCTGATAAATGGAGTCATGAAACTGATGGAGGTGATCAGCAGGGTGTCTGTAATGACACACACTCTGTGATCCACCCTCAGGCTTTTCCCCTTACACACACTTCTGTCTATCGAGTGTGTGTGAAAGTGACAGAAACAGGGAGTGTGAGTGAAAGAGAGAGAGAGAGAGAAAGAGAGAGAGAGAGAGAGAGTTTCTGTGTGTGTATGAGAGAGAGAGAGAATGTGTGTGTGAGAGAGAGAGAGAGAGAGATTAAGAGAGAGTGTGAGAGAGAGATTAAGAGAGAGTGCGAGAGAGAGAGAGAAAGAGAGTGAGAGTGTGCGAGAGAGAGAGAAAGAGAGAGAGAGTGCGGTTTTGCATTTTATGTGCATGAAACATTTTGCCTCATTTGAATTTATTCTCATAAATTATTGTAATATTAGACCATAACCTCCCAACCTACTATTTCTTTATTTATCTCAACCATATTTTTCCACTACCATGAATTATTCAGTCACTAGGTTTTTGAAAACAACAACAAGATTGAATTCTGTAACTTCTACCCGTTAAAGGGTTCTTGGTGTCTTTGTAACACTTTACTTTATATATACACATATTAGTGTCTACATATATATATATATATTCAACCACTTAATCCTAATAGGGTTGCGGGAAGGTTGGAGCCTATCTCAGCCTAGTCTGGGCGTTGTTGGGGAACAGCTCTGGACCATCGCCGTCAACACACGCATAACCATTCACACTTACACTCACACCTAGGGTAGGGCAGTGGTGGCTTAGTGGTTAAGGCGATGGGTTACTGATCCAAGTTCAGTTCCCACTATCATGACTGTTGGGCCCTTAACCCTTAATTGCTCAGTTGTAAAAAAATGATAATTGTAAATTGCTCTGGATGAGAGCGTCTGCCAAATGCTGTAAATGTAATGTAATTCGGAACAGCCAATTATCTTAATGTGGATGTATTTGGACTATGAAAAAAAAAAACACCCGAGACTTGAACCCAGGACCTTCTTACTCTGAGGTGGACATGCTAACCACTACACCACCATCCTACCCAGTGTTGATATTTTCATCCCCATTTACCTCACATTTTAAAGAGTGTTTGTCCACACTTACCTCCCCAAAGCCATTCAGCTGTATTCATTTAAATTTGCTCATACTGCATCCCAGTGTAACCCACTCAGAGGAAAGTGCTGTCCACGCCTTCTGCACTGGTAAACCTACTGAAATCAGTGACGGTCTAGTATCACTGAGCTTAACAGGGGACAGAGAATAAGCCCCTCCCACCCAGGAAGCATGCACGGCGATCTTTTATAGTTTGGTTCCCCTTGTATCAACGGAATTGAGAAGCATATTTTTTTAACCCTCATGAACCACCGTCCAAATGTTTAACTAGTCATATGTACTGATCAGCCATAACATTAAAACCACCTGCTGAATATCGTGTAGGTCCTCAATGTGCCAACGAAACAGCTCTGACCCATCAAGACCTGGACTCCACAAGATTTTAGCATCAATTTATTCCTGTAAGTTCTGAGGTGGAGCCTCCAGAGATCAGACCAACTCTGCAGGATTTGAAGGCCAACACAAAACTTTTTCTTCTTCTTTTTTTTTGTTTCACAGACCATTCCAGAACTTTTTCTTTTTTTTTTTTTTATTTTGCTCAAAGAAGCAGCTGCGATTAAGGAATACTTTTGCCATAATGGTGTGTACTTGGTCTATAACAATATTTAGGTAGGTGTTATGTGTCAAAGTAACATACACATGAATGCCAAGATCTAAGGTTTCCCAGCAGAACATTGCCCGGAGCATCACACCGCTTCTGCTGGATTGCCTTCTTCCTACAGTGCACCCTGGTTCCATCACTTCCTCAGATAAATGATGTGCATACACGCAGCCATTCACTCACGAGCCCACTGTTGGACCTTTCAGCAGTGGGTAAGGGTGGGGTACGTGTAGGCACTCTGACTGGTCTGCAGCTTTTTGTGCTGCAGTAGATCTTCTGTGGGATCAGACATGACGGTCTGCCAGTTCACTGGTTGTCGTTACATGGACAATTTTTGGTAGGTAATTACTTCCCCATACCAGGAATCCACCTTAAAAAGATCTGTCTTTTGACAGACACCCTGACCCAGATATCTAGCAATCAGTTTGACTCTCGTCAAAGTCGCTCAGATCCTCACGCTTGCCCATTTTTATACAACAAATTCGAGAACTGGCTGTTCACTTCCTGATCTGAATTAATCTATCCACGTTGATCTATTATTAAATGCTAAGAAACTAAATAAAAATTTTTTCGTATTGCAAAACGCAGTATTGGATAAAATATACCACAGAGTTAAAAGTGAAGCAAAAATCCACCTGTTTATCTCGTCTCCGGAAACATTTTGTTCTTTTGCTATTTTGGACGTTTTTCAATTTACGAGTGCAAGTTTAATCATTTTTCGTTAATTTCAGTTTTTACTCATAAATATATTCAGACACATGCACAAAGCATTCAGGGGCATCGGGTCATCCTTGTCCTCTCAAGCTTTCAGGACAATAACATTACAATAAAAATCTTTCCTGAGGGACATTCAGTTACAAACACAGAGACAGATTCCTGACTCGCTGCAGTTTATTATAATTATGTGAACTCCACATCACAGTGTTCAGATGAAGTGAAGAGGCGTGTAGGACGCAGTAAAAGGAGGGGAGCTTTATTTAGTGTAACACAGGGCTGTTGGCGTTTATATACAAGATTATTTTGCAAGGCTGCGTACATACGGAACTGATCGCAGTGGCACTAAAAACACAGATTTGAAACAAGAATCAGCATTTTCCCCCACCTTTTTTCCCCCATTCACATTTTCTCCCTTTTTTGGTACAAAAATGGTACAAACAACGATACAAAATAGTTGTGCTGTCGACAGTTTACAAAAAAGGTAATTTCCAACTCCATAACTGTGCAACGACTGTGTTCTTTTTTTAGTTAGTTATTTCATATATATATATTTATATATATATATATATATAATTTGTCTCCTTCAGCATTGTAACTATAATACACTCCAGAACGCTGTCTGGACCCCCCAAAGAAAAAAAAAAGAAAAGAAAAGAAAGAAGAAGAAGAAGAAGAAGAAGAAGAAGAAAAACCCCCCAAACAAAACAAGAAGTAAAAAGAAAAGAAAAGAACAACCACGTTCATGCGGGTCGCTTCAATTCTTCAGTATATTTGATACATAATTGTCTTGTCCATTAGAAAAAGACACATGCAAAAAATCTCCAATGTTGCCTAATTTGTTCAGCTTCAAGCAGGTAATTAACATATGTACACCCAGACGAGGAGGAGACTCTCTCCCGCCTGTCTGATGATCTTCCACTGTTTTTAGTTCAAAACACATCTAAATACATGCCTCCCTAAAAAGCACAAGGGACCCACTGAAACCTGAAAATGTAACAAAATTCAGGGGAAAAAAATGAGTTGATGCGGTACAACCAAGGCATGATTTCAATCCTGAATAATACTTTAACAAACATAGTTACAAAGTAAAGAGACCTGAACTCACTTCCTGTTGTGTCCAAAAGTCTTAGTGCACTAAGAAAAACTGTGTACGGTGATATTTCTACTATAAAATCTATCCGGCTTACAGTATTAAAATGATAATGTGCATTAGTTTGGGCGCATCTGCAAAATAAAAAACAGGGACAGAAAGAGAATGCATTGAATGTAACCTCAGCCTCATACACGCTCTTAATGTGTGCGAGTTTTTTTTCCTTCTGATTATATTGTTTTGGAGATACACAGCATATTAGAAACATCATCAATCTTCCTATGTGTCTGCTGTACACACCGGCCTCTGTCTTCCTACCAGAAACTTTGTGTTTGTTTATTCACCGCCATGCTTGCATCTTCACATTTGTGGTAATTAAATCCCTTTTGATGCCCAGATTGTTTGCTTTGAAGCGGTTTCGTGTGTTATTGGGTTTGCTGTGATGGGGTACAGATCTGCGCTGCGGTTATTATCCGTGTGTGTTCATACGGGAAGGGGGGGTCCATGTATTTTTAATGCACGTTCTCCATATTAAAAAGTAATAAATGTGAGCAAACACAAAGCTTTTGAAACAGGGATGACATCCAGCTCGAGCTAAATAAAGATAGATTGTATTCAGAGAATAAGGATAAAACGGAGTTTCACTGCTTTTTACAAATTTCAGCCAAACCACCAATGCTTACCTCGAAGCTTTTAATACTAGTACTAACTTAACCTCTTACCCTAGCTCTAAACCCAACCTTATAACCCTAACCCAAACTGTTAACCTAATCCCTAACCTGAAAGTGTTAACCCGATCCCTAACTTGAAAGCATTAACCCCATCCCTAACCTGAAAGCATTAACCCAAACCATAACCTGAAACTGTTAACCTGATCCCTAACTTGAAACTGTTAACCCAATCCCTAACCCCAAACTGTTAAATTCAGGTCTAAACACAGCCCTATAATCCCAAACCTCCCACCCTAGCCATAAACTAAACCCTAACCACAACTATTTAACCCCATACCTAACCCCAATCTTTTAAAATTAGTGCCAACCCCAAACCCCCAACACTAGACCAAACTAACCTTTACCCCTAGCTTTAGCCCAACACCTTTAACATTAACCCTTACGCCACATTGCGGCAGAAGCCACACCGAGTTCCTGGTTTTTCTTTCAGTTCACCTCAGTCTCTAATCAGCTGCCAAGTGCACCACCAGTTTCTTTCCGTGACGGAAACCTACAGCCACTTTCTCCATTTGCAGTCATGACTGCAGACCCCTGATTTAAATAATGAAACTAATAGCTGGATCATATTCATATGTTTCCTTTAAAATTAAGATGGTCTATCCCAGTACTAACTCAACCGGAACCTCTAAAGCCAACCTCAGCCTTAAGCACCTTGGATTGAAGTCCATTAAAAATTGGAATCCTGTAGACCGGAAGATTAACATTGAAATATTGTGTACGGGGGCCAGTATGTGTTAAGTGATGTTTATCGAGGCGGTAATCCCACTGTGTTGTGATGTGTGGATCTATAACACTTAGTGACAGCCAAGGGTGCTTAGGAGTGCAAGTTGTTCTTATAGAGCAAAGATTTCTTCAAATATCCTCCTCAAATCCTCGGAAGAAGAACTGCGGATATGTGGAGAAGAGATGCCTTATCTCCGCCCTGACTGTGTCACCTGATTACTGTTTCTCTTCGTTGTATTATAGACCTGTTATACACCTGTTAGCTGCCAGTTTGTGAGGCATGAAGGCTGTATGGATACAGGATAGTTCATATTTCAGTTTTATATGATAAGTGATAAAATAAACACTAGTGCACTCGGACTTTTGGTTTCATGTGTATCAGAAGTGCATTTTACAAAGAAAAGACTTTTCGAAGGCGACTAACTCTCTCGAGGAATGTGAAATGTTTTTATTTGAATTTATGCTGACTACAGTGATCAGGTTTTCTGTGTTCTCTCAACTCCGTTTATCTTTCGAGCTATTTTTATGTTTGTATAAAAGATGGAAACATGTAAAAGAATGCAGTAACGGTGTATTCAGTGTTGAGATGATGGCCATAGGCTTTAAATTCCTCATCCACACCCAACTCACATGGCTTGTTTTAAAAGATATTACTAAACCTTGAGTGATTAACTAAAATGTGGGAAAATATAAGACTAGACTCTTCACACAATGATCCGTTACAGTGACTGCATGAGGGGGGGGGGGGGAGGTAAGGCTTACACATAACAGGGACGAGTTTAAAACCAAAGCAGAGCTTCTGTAGCATAGCTGTGGATGGTTTCTGTAAAAAAAAGGATTAGTGAAATGAACATTAAATCTGACAAGGCTTCTTAAACTTGCATTACGCGCACAACAAATCACAGACTTTTGTTTCTCAAAAACTGAAGGATTTGGAAAAAAACCCCCCCAAAAAACAGAACAACAAAGCCCACAGATTAGTGATAGCGCTCGACTTGAACATTTTAAACCACTTTTAAAACACACAGTGTCTACTCTTAGCTCTTTTTTTAACAGTATTTTATTATTACTTATTTTTTTGTCTTGGTGTTTGAGAAGTAAACGCCACTTCGTTAACAATGTGGGGACTTCAGGAGAATGGGCGGAGTGACCGCAGAGTACTGTGGTTATTTCGTTTGAAAATGGCTTATGCTACAGTGTAAAATTAGTTTTTTCCTGTGAAGGCTGTTCTGGTGTCTTGGTGATACGAGATATCACAAAATGATCTGAAATTTCTGTCTACAACTTTAGAGTCTGATATGAGATACTGTCAAAAGTACAAGACAGTTGCAATCTTATGGTCTTTGAACACAGTGCATAGTAAGTGCATAAATTGGCGTTATAGAATCTTTCCTGTCTCGTGTCTTCCTGGTCCGCCTCCCTCTCACCTCTCAACACTCTGACCACACCCTCTGATCACTGATGCCTCCTGAGCCTCATTGTAATCCTGTTAGGTCACGTTCACGCTTCAAAGAGCTGCCACCCGGTGTTTTTTTTTTACTTATTAATATTATTTGGGTTAGTACAGAATTGAAAAAAAAAAAAAAAAACTCCTTTTAACCTCTCGTTTAAATGGGTCATGACAGAATTGCTAATATTTCTGTCTTGCAAAAACTAATGATGCATATAATAGGTATTTTTTTCTGCCTGTAAAGCTACAGACAAACCTTAAAAATTTAAGTTTTATAATTTCATCTGCATTACTGATAATTAAAGGTGGGTTGGAGGGCAGAGGAATCCATCCAGTTTTGAATCGCGATACTTTTGTGTGGTGATTCACGTATACGGCTTCATTTTTTTGGAATTTGGAATTTAGGATAAATTTACTTTTTTTTTTAATTCATTATATTTTGAAATCATATTGTATTGTATCAGTAAATAATTTTTCATTAATCTATGATCATTTTCAAACATTCTCAAAGTTTTCAGGACGTTAGAATAAACTGTTTATGGGAAGTGGGTTCCCTCGCCAGGCACCCCCATGTTTCTAGAGTTAGTGAAGCTGCCACAGAGCCAAAAATCAACATAATCTTCATTTTGTGATACAAGCATGAAAAAACACCCCACCCCCCACCCCAATCCCCAGAAAATCACCCCAACATCTCAAGTTTTCAATATTCAAGATGGCACCTACATGTTTTGAATCAAATCAATTTCGGTCCAGATTTGCACTTATTAAACTTTTTTTTTCTTGCTAGATGACCCGAGTGAGTTCGACAATAGATTATTTCAAGGAAATACACATTTTTATTACTATTCTAATAAAATATTCAATAAAAAAAAAAAAAATTAAAAAAAACGCTGGTATATTCTGCTTAATTTTTCACCAGATTCAGTCTCTAACCCACACATCCGTTATTAAAGAAAAGATTTGATAATACTGTAACAGGAGAGACATTTAAGTAAATTATTCCCAGCAATATGAAAGATTCCTGAGACCAGAGACATGTTATAATTGAAAGAAGGAAAAAAAGTTAATCAAGTGAGCGATATTATGTCAAAATGCCAATTTTTAAGAACTGAAGGGAGACAACACAGATATAATAATAGAAAAATGATTTTCATCTCTTGTACTACGTACATCTGTTATGAGAAGTTTGTATTGAAACTCTGTGTAGCGAAAACCAAACTTAGCGGTTTTGGATTTGCAGAGCGGTGGGGATTTTAAAAAAATGAAATGGCAAAAGTTATTTTACGATAGAGTTTATTAAAATTTTGTACCAAATTCCATGCTTGTATCACCATTCGAACTATTTTTGCATCAGGCTGCTGCAGGAAGTGCTCCAGGACCGAACAGGATTTGAGGGGGAGGGGCCAGAAATAAAATTTCAGTTGGTTGTAATCTGGAACCTTACCACCAGATGGCATTAAATATTCCAAACTACATCTTTAAATGATATCCTTGGTTTGTGAGGAGGAATAAAATTATGTTATAAGGAGTAGTTTGCATTGAAGTCTGATATTCAGTGCAGTTTATTAGTAAGATTTAAAGGTTTGTTGATTTAGAGTTATGAACCAACTTAGTTATGATTTATTACATGATTCAAAATTTTAAAATTGTAATTAAAAAAATGAATAAATAGTGAAAGAATTGTGAGGTCGAGTCGGAATATTTATAAAAACGCGATACTTACAGAATTATATGAATTGAAGCGGCACCAAGGTATCGTGATATCATACTGGTTGTTCCCTGGGATTCATAATCCCACTGATAATTATACATCTTATCTACTGAGCAGGTTACGGGAGTTAGCTAGCTAATCCTAGCTGAGATCACTAAGAGTGTTGATGTTGATGAGGTGCTTCTTCCAGATTCGACCAGCACTTTTATTGTTTAAAAAGGATATATATATATATATATATATATATATATATAGATAGATAGAGAGAGAGGGGTGGGGGGGGTGGGGGGAGAGACAGAGAGAGAATAAAGCCAATGCGAACGCAGCCTCAGTCTGTTTCCACCACGAATGATCCACTTCCTAATTAACTTCCTGTTTCCTGGGTCTCCTCTCTACTGCACTGCCTTGATCACATTCTCTGATTAATATCATTTCCTGTATAATGTTCTTGATGACACCCTTAACCACTACTGTGTATTTCTACTGTAAATTCCAGGTGCGTTTTGATTTTCCTACACTTACAGGTTCAAACACTAGTTACCTTTATAGTTCCTTACTTTTCTAAGCCAGTTTGAATTGTGCATAATGACTGTCCAAGTTAATTGGACTGTACATTTTAATATGACCCAGAACTTTCTTTACAGGTACCCCCGGGATGCTGCTTTATATGAACACTATAAGTAATTTACTCTGAACCAGAGACATCAAAGGCTTTTAAGTAAATTGTAGATATATAATTAGAAATAATTGATTTTTTTAGTCCTTTCATTTTGCTACTGAATTGTATTTTACGCCACCAATTATTACTAATTATTAAACGCTCTCCTCCTACTATACGTATGCAAAAACAGTAAACACATTTACTTTAATATAAATGAAATTTGACATTTTTTAAGCTTCTTACCTTTTATCCCCACCTCACATTTAATCATTTAATCTTAACAAGCTTAGGATAATATTATGAGGAACTTGAATAACGTTCTGAGCCTGTTTTTTTATTCTTTCTTTCGTGCCCCTGATGAGAGTTTCGGCATAATTAGAACACCAGCATAGTGTGAAACATCAAACATCAAACTACATTTATTATCTATACAGAATATTTTATTGTGAATACGTTCAAAAGATGGAGATTCTGCAGGAACGAGTGCACGTTTGCTTCAAACGCCCAAATTATTTAATTATAAATGTGCCAAATATCTATAAACTACTCAACAGTGCAATGATACACAGAGGGTGAGTCTGTTGTGCTGATGTGATGGATGAACACTCATTGAAACTGGGAATACAGAAACTATTGGCCCATGCCTTACAGCAAGCGAGAGGCTGCCGGGGCAGCCGTGGCCTAATGGTTAGAGAAGAGGGTTTGGGACCTCAAGGTTGCTGGTTTGATTCCTGAACCAGGAGGAAAAAATGGGTTGTGGTGGCGGTGGGGGAGTGAGCTGCACCTTCCCTTCTTCCACCTTCATGGCTGAAGTGTCCTTGAGCAAGGCACCAAACCCCCAACTGCTCTCCGGGCGCCACAATGTGTGTGGCAGCCCACTGCTTTGAGTGCGTACGTGCTCACTGTTTAAGTGTGTGTGCGTGCTCACTTTGGCTGGGTTAAATGCAGAGGCAATAACTTCCCTTGCGGGATTAATACAGTATATGAAAAAATAAAATTCAAATAATAATAATAATGTAGTGGTGACACATGCAATTTGGTTTTATTTATTTTAAGGATAAAGAAAAAACATGTAAGTGCATCTATAAAGAGCTTGTTGCTATTTTCACCCATGCACTTTACAATCCATGTGAACTGAACCCTTTGTTTGTTATCCCATTTGATACAGGTTGTTTGGGTAGCTGTGAGCACTAATCAGACCCTTACCTAACACCCTTTAGACAAGGTGGTCTCGGTTTGAACTCCAAAGTAATTTGTTTGTGGTAGGAATATGATTTGACCTCGAGCAGACCTACCAGGTACATGGCGCAATTCTGAGCTAAACGCCTCCTGTAGTCAGGGTAGCTTAGCATTCAAGGATATACCACACACACCAAACACATCCGCACTTTAACATGTTGACAGTTAGCATGTTGTTGTACAAGCTCAACATTTCCTCAATTGTTCTGCAGAGTATATTTCCTCCCTTTGGATTCCCACTGATTTCCCCCCAACCCCCAATTTAGCAGTTACCAATTCACAGCCATCACGCCTCCTTATCACGTGTCCACCACCAACATGACAGGGGCATACACAAGCACACGCCCCCCTCCATAAGATGTGATGTAGCCACCCGCACTGCTAGTGTATGGATATTCAGGGGCAGCACTCGAACGCCCGTGTTTGGCTGGTGATTGACAGGAAACTGAGCATATGCCATACCTCCCCTCCCTCCGTCTCGCGAAAGCTTGGCCAATTAGATCCCATGGACTTCCAACTGCAGATGGCTGCGTGCATCAACCAGGATGCGAAATCGAATTGCGGTTGCGCCACTCCGGAGCTCCTGCCTCAGACACATTTAACCAATGAGTGGAGTGAATGTTTTCACATGGTTTCTAGCGATGCATTTTGGTTCGCTTGGATTGTTCTCTGGGAGACAAGAAACCAAACCCAGGGGAAAACGCAACAAGTTTACAAAGTCCTCGACTAATTCACACCAGAGCATACAAGCTACAGGTGTGAAAGCGCCCTCAGATTCACTTCTTACCCCTGATTTTTAAAACATCTCCACATCTGCATGACCAGCGTTTCCCTCATTACAACAAAAATGGAGAAGCTATTCAAGAGCTTTGTTTTCAGTGAATGAAATGTCGTTTTCATGTAAACAGGAAGCCAAAACAAAGAGAAAACTATACCTGCGGACAGGGCCTCAGGAGCAAAGATGGAAATGAAACCCTAATCTTAAGGGTTTACATGTTTATATCACAATAACAACAATAACGGTTTAAAACTTAATGCTGTAATAATGTTTACATTTCGCTATTTTTACTAGGCAGCATTTTGGAGGGGCATTTCTGTGCACGGTTTTAAAATAATCCTTCCTTCTTTGAGCTTTGCTGCAACGCATGATTCTGTGATTTACCCTATTCAGGAAGAAGAAACCTTAGAAGAACCTTAGAAACTGTTCATGTCTTGCTTTCCTAATGAAATAATCTTTAGCTCAGGAGCACAAATGCTTTCCAAAATAGCCAGACATCCTCCTGCAGGATAACGAAATTTCAAAATCATGCTAATATTATTGCCGTATGTCAAATCAGCAATTGTTGGTAATACTGAAATTGGACCAGATCTTGATCAAACCTCATGGTTTGATAGTTACGTTTTTGTCGAGCTCCGAGTAACGGTCTCCTCAGCATTGCGTGAAGCTGTGCGGTCTAATGTAATTTGTCGGAAGGTAAATATCTGATGTACTGTGTACTACTTAGTGACGCAAACCTGACACACAATGTTTAATGCATGTGAGCTTCCTGTAGTGGAGCTGAGCTACAAAGCCAAAAGCCTCAACGTTCTTGCAGGAGAATTATGAGGAAGTGGAATATGGCCAGTCAGCTGTAGAAGTGTGTGTTGATGTCAGGTGTAGGTCTGGACAGAAGACCAATCCTGAGAAAAATCCAAGAACTACGCACCACTAAAGGCACTTCTTAAACAACGATAACGACAACGGCGACAACGACGACAGTGCTCCTCTTCTCGAAAGAATTCAAGTTCAGAGAAAGGAAAAGAATGGCTTGTTCAGACCATTTTGAAGAGTAGAATGCCTACCTTGTCATTTTTTTTTTTCGCGTTTTTCTTTTTTTATGCGCTGTCTCAATACTAGCAGGAAGTTTTTGCCTGCAAATGGCTGCATCGACCAAAATGCAGGATTCATCCAAAAAAAAGAAAAAAACAAAAATGAGCACAAAGCGTGAATACAGCTTAACTACTAATTAAAAAAAGAACAGAACAAAACAAGAAACTGATAAAAACATAATCAAAGGAAAAGCAGGTCCATTATATCGCTGTCTCTCTCTGTATAAGTCTCTCTGGAGCTGGCCAAGCGACTGGTAAATGGGTGTGTTTTTCAGAGAGTAAGAGAGAGAGAGGCCCATGATTGGTCATCGCCGCAGGTCAGGTGACGTGGGAAGGAGCTTTTTGAGGAACTGCCCCTTTTCGATCTAGTCGTCTCCACCCCCGTACATGTCGGCGAGTTTTTTGAAACGTGGTCCCCAGTCGTTGAGGTAGTCGTAGTCTTGCTCTCCGCTGCTGGACGTGTTGAGTGAGCTGACCGAGCCGGCTGTGGATCCACTGCCCTCGTAATCAAAGACGAGCAGCGAATCGTACGGTGGGGCTGTCGGGTCATTGTCCGCCGCTCTCAGACCCTGCGGTAAATAACACCAACGATCAAAAATCAGCAGCATTTTCCTCTAATAACACCATTTTTCCAATCTGGATGTCATCATTATTCAGGATTAAAGTGATCAGATTGATTGATTCGTTGAGTAAAATTGTTGTAGGTTTGAGACCCAGAAACGGTGGTTGACCAATAAAAAGAATCCAGATGCATAAATACATTTGGCCAAATCTTTTTCACAGGCACAGAGATAAAAAGTGAGGTTCTGGAAGCAAAATGTGATTTGTGATAGCTGTAGTGAATGTGATTATTAGCAATGATGTATAAACCTTCCAAGACTGAAATTGCTAAATGGTGGTATGCGCTCCTGTAGAAGCCATAAATCAGTCTGAAATCAGTTTTTTTTTTTCCTGAAGTCCCGGGGAGGTAGTACATCACTCACAATATTAAAGCAAAATGTCTGTATAACCATAGAAATCAAGATTTGTTGTGAAAGTCTCCAAGGCAAGGGTCCATGAGTGTGACTCCACACTGCAAGCCCCTAAAGCTAGGTTTTAGAAATTACTCAGGAATTAGATGGACTGCAACACTGGAACATAAACAATAGCAAACTATAATGATGTAAAGGTACCGAGTTATAAAAAGTTTGTATGAACAAATACAGGCAAAGTTAATAACCTGGGTCACTGGACAGACATGCGGACGCACACAGGGCGAAAATATACCGCCTCCAGCACCACCAGTACCACTGAAGGCCAGGTATTAAGACAGACCAGATAATCATAGTATCTTCTTTTTTGTTTTAATTTTTTTGGAGGGATTTCATATTCTCACCTGAATTTAGTCGTATCCAATTCCCACCCATCAAGTATTACCTTCCGTATCACAAGACCACCACCAACCCGGGAGGGGTGTAAGCATGCAAATGCCCCCTCCGTAACATGTGATGCTGCCACCCGCCTCTTTACGAACAGCATTTGGGAGTGGCCTAGCGGTCCGCCCCCTCGTACGAATGAGCTAACAGTCACCTATGATTGGCTGGTGATCGCTGTGAGTGACAGGGAAGTGAGTGTAGTGAAGTGAACTCCAGGTCACGGATGGCTGTGGCATCAACCCAGGTTCGAACCAGTTATCTCCATATAGTAGCGCACCTTGTCGATGTACCATTCGGGAGCCATAATACCTTCTTAAAGTATTACAAATTATCATAAGCTTGGCTTATAGATGTAATCTGTTCATTTTATGAAAGGTTTATGAAAGTGAAACAGGAGACAAATGTCCAGAATAAATGTTGTTTCAAAAGTAAGTGCTCATGACTCCATGATCTCTCTAATTTACATTTCATTCTTTTGATTTGTGGTGTAGGGACTCGTTTAGTCAGTGTACCTCATTGATGAAATCTCCAATATCACCAGGGTGGGGCACCATGGGCCGTAGCGGGTACTGAGACTCTGGCACCACAGGCCTCTCATCCACCCGTCGAACACCCTGGGGTTTTCCCATGATGTGCTCCAGCGAGTCGGGCTGCTGCAGCTGACTCAGGTCATAGTCCTGCAGATTAGCACAGAGATATGCTAAAGACAAACCATACATGATGCTAGCAAGACATGCCGCAAAGGTTATATAGTCACGTCAGCCAACAACTGTAATTAAGACACAAGCAGTGTAGAGCAAGAACATCTGCAGCTAAAATCAGATGGGACGAGCTTCTTCCCCCAGGCCAGGTGGGGTGGAAGTAATGGTTTTATATGGCTATATACCATATGTGGAGCAAGTGAGGACTTTAGCACTTAATGACCTCAAAATAAACTAGCGGTTTTCTAGCAGTGTTGGTCATTAAATGCTTAGCTACCCAATCTGTTTCGGATAGTGTTATAAATAAGGATCGGCAATGTATTCTGCTGCAGCAACACAGGCTAATAAAACTGTGATGTGAATACACAGGACAACAAGATGCACACAGCCAGATCTATGGGAGTAAGTGTATTTCTAGAATCAGAGCTCCAGTCACCTGGTCTTCCTCTCCTCCTCCTTCCTCATCATATTTGAGGATATTGTCTCTGACGTCATCCTCAGGGTCAATCAGCAGCTGTTTGGTCTGTCGTTCTTTCTCTTTCCTCTTCATCCATACTACAAAGAGCAAAACCATGCCTGCAGTGCAGAAATCACACAGGGCCAGAGCGAAAAATGAATAAATGTAATAAATAATTTAGAGACATTGTAGACAAAATACTGTAAACACTGCTTTAGAGGAATGCAAATGCTGAGCTAGGTCTTTGAGGAAAATTCCAAAGGTGGCAGTTTCTGGGATGGCACAAGGAGGAAACCTTAAGAGAAACTACAAATCTTGAGTTTCACATCAAATTAAATGATTATACTGTATATTGTTATATCACATGTGTGTACAAAGGAAAACAGTAGGCAGTGATTACGCTAGAGATGTGATAGAAAACGACTGACGCAAATGGCAATTCATGGCTGTCGCTTTTCATTCTCAAATTGTTCCAAAAATGTGTCTCACAACATCCGTGGCGTTGAATTTCGGTCGCCTGGTTTGCGACCTTAACAAGGCCCTGAGTAGTCTCAAAGGCTTCTCAAACAGTCCGCACGTGTCGCGAGAAGGTCGCAGAGATGCTGTTTTGCTCGCAAATGATTCGTTCCACTCCCACCAAACATCCGCAAAACCATCGCATGACTTTTATTTAATAATCCACCAAAAAGTTCCACCAAAGTGAGAATCAGCTTTTAAATTATAAATGATGTTCAGTTTGAATGCATGGTGATGCGAAAGTATTGTCAGTCATTATTGGAATTTGCTGGTGTTGATTTATGTTTTTGAATCAAGCTTATTGGTAATGAATATACTGATACTGAATGTTGGTGTAAAGATGGTAAACGTTGGTGTTTAGTAATGTTTTGAGTCGAGTTAAGCACCAGAGTCATGGAATATGGAACATGACAGGAAACCCAAAAAAGCTGTTAGGTCACAGAGCTGATGCTGAATGGCTGTTATGTATGACTGATTCGAGCAGTAATAAAAAACAAAACAAAACAACAAACACTTGAAATTAATAATGAAAATGAAATCCTAAAAAACAGACGCTGAAACACCAATATATCCATATTTGGTCCCAGAATACTCCCCCTACTTACGGATTCCAAGAAGGATTCCCCGAAACATACAGCGCTAAACCAATGAGAAGCCTCAAAACAGACATGACACGGTGTAAATCTGCTGTTGCTAGGAAGACGCTAGTACAATGGCTCTGATTGATCGACAGCTGGATTCATTTAGTGTATGGATGTTAAAGAGGTTCAGATGCGGTTTCCTGATTAGCATTTCCTGATTAGCAACATACAAAGTGATGTAACTCGGTCTATTTTCATGCAATAATCATGTTTTTTACCCCATTCTAAATTCAGATTTAATTCTCTTTCCAGATGTATCAATAACATTTTCTTCTTACGCCCATTATGCTGGAACGGGTCACATATAACAGAAATATTGGTATTTGATGAATAATGGTGTTTGTCCGTGTTGGTATTTGCTGGCGAGTGGTAGTGTGTATTGAATATTGGTCACTGGTAGTGTTTTTGTAGACGATAATAGAGTCTTATTATGTTTAAAAGATATTGTTGTTAGTGTATTTGTGTTTAAGTGTTTGATGGGAATGTTGGTGTTTAATCATTAGTGCTGATGTTTATTGGATATTGCTGATTCAATACGATGGTATCTAACACACAATGCTAATATTGTGGAAAAAAAGAAGCTGGGCTTGCTTACGCATTTGATATTTTGTTGTGGTCTGATGCTGAATGTTGCATTAAATATTTGATAAAAACCTGGAGGGTTCTTCTTACTTCTAAACTTTGAGAGTATGCGCTGGTATTTGATGGTCTTCGCTGGCGTGTAGCCGTATTTTTAGAGCTTCTGTGTGTTCAGAACTTACATTTTCCATTATCCCAATGCATACATGGCAGCTACAATATTACAAAATATTTTATGGAACCCCAGACTTCAATGCCGTGTATACTTCGCACACAAAATCCATTCCCATGTAGAAATACCTTCCCCTTGGAGTTGGACCTGATGTTCTAGCCAGTGCTATGTAAATGTTTTATAAATATGTCCAGAGGAGTTGCTGTCCTATGTACGGAAGAGAGAAAATCTCTCACCTCTTCACCACCTGCCAAAATTTTCAGTACCGCATGCCTCGGGCCAAAAAGAATGTCTGGCCTTGTGTTTGTTTGGAGTTGCACAGTTTTAACCCCAGGGTGAAAAAAACAACCTGTGAGGTATGAGCGAGGTTCAGCTACAGTTAGTTATACCATGAACTGGAGTGCAGAAGAAATGCAATTCGGTTTTAGAGTAGGTGTGTTATTAAAAACAACAAGGGACAAAGAAATAATGGTTTCTCCAGGTTGCGTTTCATGCCGGGACTCGCTGATTTACTGTTTAGCCTCTGGCGTTTTTGTTAGAGAGAGTATTTTCTGAAGTAAGAGGATATACACTTTGTATTTTTTAGTCAAAGCTTTTAAATTTAAATGTCCTCTGAAAACAGATTGCTTTAACATTGGTTTTGGACTGGGGATGTAACTGAAATTCTTCAGATAAACAGACGATGTGTATTTTAAACAGATACAAACACAGATAGGAATGAAAGGCTCACTATTTGGATGGTTTTCTACAAAAAGCGACCCAATAACGGTTCTCAAAGCCTCTAGTATAACAGAGTCTACGTATGAGCTGGGATACTGTGGCTTGGTATCTGATGGCGTTAAACCCAGTGTTGTATCTTACCAGCAAGGACTGCACTTGGTTTGTTATTTCTGTTCAGAAAATCAGATCAGGACTCAGAGTGTCCCACAAAGAGGAACTGCAGGAAAAAGCAAAAGCAAATAGCAGTTCTGACTTGTTTTCCTTGACCTGACCTCCTCCATTAGGTTGTTCCCACAATGCAGGACATTTGATACATAAGATTCTTGTGGTAGGTCTGTAGGTCTGAAGTCAAGATTCTGGAGTCGAGATTGGTAATTTTTCTGCTTGATTACTCATAAATATGCCACAGAAACGTGACCACACTGAATTTTGGTTATACAAAACCTGAAAATGACACGACTTTAAATTTATAAAGGGACTGGTAATTCCATCAACACTTCAGGTCAAAAAAAAAGGTTGCATAGCCTAATATTTTGTAGAACCACCTTTAGCCTTAATTACAGCACTTAACTGCCATGGCATTTGTGCTCCAGATGGTCAGGTCGAGGCTCAGGAGCATTGATGTCGCAATAAAATGTATTCAGCTGATGACCTGAATTTACTGAGTGACCAGGTTATCACAATGTCAACAGACTTTCTGACTGCCTGATCGTACGGATATAAAATTGGAGCTTAAACTGTGAAAGCGTGGTTCAGGGAACATGAGGAACTATTTTCACAGATGTATTGGCACCCCCAGAGTCCTGACCTATTGAAAGTGTGTGGGATGTGCTGGAGAAGACCTTATGGAGCGGTTCGATCCCCCCCCCTCATTGATTCAAGATGCTGGTGAAACATGACCCCGACACTAGATGGAAATAAGTTTGCCAAATCAATGTCATGGTGATTATACGTTGTAATCAAGACTAAAGACGGTTGAACAAAATATTAGGGTGAATTTTTTTTGGCTGGGCAGTGCAGATTACACATATTTACAGTACATGCATGAAGATTCTCCACCATTTAAGTAAAATTGAGGAAGATCCCCGATTAAGTTCTTCAGAATACAGTAAGTCTGGTTGCCATGGTTTACCAGTGCTATACAATTCAAAATCAATCCAATTTAAAAACCTTACTACATTTACTCACTAAGGAGGATGATGATGCAAATAAGGATGGCGATGATGGCGCCAGTGCCCAGGCCGGCCGCTGCTACAGCGCCGAGTGCAGTGCAGTCGCCATGCTCGTCACACGGACACACCTTCACCTTAATGACTGAACGGTTTGAGAGTGGCGGGTTTCCTGAATCTGACACAGAAATGGGAACCTCATACACACCCGACTCCAGGAACTGGATCCTTAGGCTGAGACGAGCGTAATTTCCTGTAGAAGGGATAAAATTTGGTTAGAAATTTACTTTAGGGGTTGGAATTACGATTATATGTAAAGCCAGTACAAATAAGGATATTAGGGGTCAAGATTAATTTGTAGAAGTGGGTTTATAAGATGAGGTTATGAGTGGGTTGGATCTAGCAATAAGGGCTAACAATGAGGTCTTCAAGTGGATTAAGGTCATGTTTAGGGATTGGGAATAGAGGTTTGGATTTAGGGTATGTGGTTATAGTAGATCTTGGATTTTAGGGTGATTCTGAGAGATTTTGGTTACGGAAAAAGGTTTAAAGCTGAAAAAAGGGCTCGGAGAGATTGAGATTTGGGCTCATAGTACAGATTAGTTAATAAGGGCTTTGGGTTCAATGTGTGTGAGTGTGGTTAATTTGTGCTAGAGTTTGGAGGGGGCGGAATATGAGGATTGAGGTTAGATTAGTGGTTAAATTCAGGGCACTGGTCGTAGTTTTGGATAGGATGGTATGATCTGTGGTTAGATTTAGGATTTGGACTTGAAGTAAGGCTTCAAAGGCAGGAATAACTTTTGTAGGCTGCTACACCAAATTTACTGTCAATGACCACAGATTGCAGATTCCTACAAACAACTTTTTTGTACAATACATTGTCCAGAATGGCCGAGTGTTTCTCACCATTGATTCGGGAGATGGTCCAGTTGCGGCGAATGATGGATGGATGAAGAGGCAGCTCGAAGACGAAGGGACCAACGTTGGGTTCAGTGTCTGCATCCACAGCTGTGATGTTGACAGAGTTCATGTTGGACCTTTCGCAGATCTGAGCGTCGTTAGGAACCAGTGATGGAGTGTTGTCATTCACGTCTATAAGAAATATCTGCAGCGTTCCTGTGCTACTTGCAGGAGGAGAGCCTGGGAAATAAAAATAATAAAATAAAAAAGAAAAGAGTAAGAATTATGAGAGTCTGAAACTTGGTGATGAGAGCAAATAAATTACGGGGGGCAACTGTTATTGCTAGTGAGATAGGCTCATGTAGCTTGATTTCACTTGATTACTTACATGGAGGGATCAGGGTTAGGCAGAATAGTTCATCACAAAACTAGTGAAATGACTGAGTACACTGAGTACACACAGAGTAAATTAATTTCTAGAGCTGAGAAATTGAAAAATGAGAAGAAAGAAGCTGTAAACTGTGCCTGTGTTCATTAGACTCTTGTTTAACTTAATGAAAATGTCTGAAATAGATTAAACACTGCTAGGAGCTTTCTATTAGATACTAAACCAACAGAAAACATCAGTAACTTATTTTCAATTTATCCTATCCACAGTGTTCCTGAAACTCGACAGAAAATGTATGGGTGAAATTTCTAGTATCGAGCAGAAGTAGATATCCGATATCAAATGGAGGATGTTTTACAGCATTCATTCATTCATTCATTCATTCATTCATTCATTGTGAGGCAGACATGCTAACCGCTGCGCCACCCTGTTTTACAGCACTTAAGCTAAATTACATCTATCTATCTATCTATCATTAAGAGGATGAACATGGTTAAAAATTTTAAAGACATCCTCCAGGGACTCTGTATGTGTAATCATTTCAAGGCCTCTAGAGTATAAAAGGAGGATAAAGTAATGCTTTTGGAGAAGAAAATAGCTGTATGTGCAGAACAAGTTGTGATTTTATGTATCTAAATCTAATCTTTAGCCAGTTAATCCTATTAGAGTAGCTCGGAGACCGGAGCCTATCTCAGTCGACTCTGTGCAAAGGCAGGGTATACCCTAAACGGCTCGCCAGTCCACTGCAGGGTCACAAAACCATTCACACCCAAATTCACACCTAGGGTCCATTTGCTATGCCTATGGATTGTGGGAGGAAACTGGAGTACCCCGAGGAAACCCACACAAGCACAGAAAAAACATGCAAACTCCACACAGAAACGGCCCTAACAAAGCCCAGGACTCAAATCCAGGATCTTCTTGCTGTAAGGCGGACATGCTAATCACTCCACCACCATGCCGCCCTTGGCAGTACTTGTAAAGAAGTGTTATAACGTTGTAGTAGTTTCATAATAGATATCAGTTTAAATAAGTAACACATTGAATAAACAAGGGCTAGATAAACATATTATAGTAGGTTATTCAGGGAAACAAAGGTAGGAAGATAATCACATCATCTAGCCTGAGCTTTTTGAAATGATTTGCTCTGATAATAAATATTTATCATCATCATCTTAATCTTCTTCCGCTTAATCCGGGATCGGGTCGCAGGGGCAGCTACCTAAGCAGTGAGGTCCAGACGTTCCTCTCCCCAGCCACTTCCCCCAGCTCTTTATTTATTTCCCTAATAACTAACTATGCCAGTGAAAACTTGATTAAAACAAAACTGAAAATCCAACACACAGTTTGGCAAGGAATCATGGGAAGCAGGTATAGAGAGAAACAACTACCCTGTGCACTAAACACAAAAATAAATACAACCAGTAGACCACAAATTAGTTTTCTGTTAACTTCACTCTGAGCTGCGGCTATTATTGCCATGATTGATTCCAATGCCAGAATAAAAAAAGTAAATAGTAAAAACTAAATAGTAAAAACTACTATCAGCTAAAAGCATGTTTTTAATAGTCACTAATAATAATAATAGCTATAATAATATATATAAATTTTTTTCTTGTGTTATGGAATCTTTGTAATCTTGCTGGACTTGACTGGAGGGGACAGAAAAAGAAAGAAGACAGCAAACCGAAGCAAAAGGAAAACTAAAA
>JAOUQZ010000017.1:2000587-2010900 GCA_028564935.1 Neosilurus hyrtlii | reverse complement strand
GGCTAAAAGTGAGTTATGTAAAAAATATCTCTCTCTCTTTCTCTCTCACCCCACACACACACACACACACACACACAGGGGTTCCACTCAAAATACATTTCCAAATTTCAGATTTGTATTCAGTTTTAATTCACATTAAAAAATCATTTCATTAAAGGAGTCGGATGGAAACCCGAAGCAGCTTAACATAAAAAAAAATCCTCAGAATTCGGTCTTTTTATGGTGTTAATTTTGTGCCAACAAAAGCATTTTTTTCTGGTCGTCTCAGCTCTTTTAAAGTTTTGCGCTTGAGTGAAGAAATCATTACTTTAAGAAATCTAACAGTGCTTTCGGTCAGAGTATCCTGACATTTCTGAAACGAACTATTGTATGGCCTCAATAGATCCGAGCATCTGTTGTGGAGATGAGTACAAAATGGATTAGAAAAAATAAAATAAATCCCTTTTGGTGAAGCAGCTTCATCTCATGCTAAAAAAAAAAAAAAAGAAAAAAAAAATCCCTCAACAAGGTATAATTATTTTCACCAAAACCTTGCGGTGAATATTGGAACCCCTGGACTACTTCGTACAGCCTCCCTCCCAGGATAAATCAGCAGCGAGTCTTCTCCTTTAACATTTTATAAGCTTGGAAAACACAAAACAGGGACTCGGAGACCTTTCCTCGCTACACAATCTCTCAGATCATCCAGGGTTCTCGGCCCTCTCTCATGCACCCTTTTCAACCGGGCTCGGGTCAGGGAACAGTGACAGCCGTAGCAAGAGCTGACCGAAGGAATTTGGCCTCTGTGTCACCTCGAATTTTTACCCCGGTAACCAAGAAGTGATGACTTACAGCAACAAGGTTGCCCCACTCCAATCATATGTACAATTTAAATACAGAACATGCTTCAGTTACACTCACTCACTAATTTGTCGAAACACTTAATCCTACTGTTAGGGTCGCGGGGAGTCTGGAGCCCATCTCAGCCGACACTGGGCGAAGGCACTGGGGTGCAACCTGCACAGCTTGCAAGACCATTGCAATTTGGCAATTAGCCTACTGTGCACGTCTTTGGACTGCAGGAGGAAACCGGAGTACCCAGAAGGAACCCACATGGGCATGGAGAGAAAATGTAATCTCCGCACAGAAACGCTCTCGCTGAGCCTGGGACATGAACCTAGGACCTTCTTGCTGTGAAGTCGACATGCTAACCACTACGTTACGTTACACTGTGTTTAAAATAATTTTCAGGGCAGCCAACAATCGTTTTTTGTTCAAAATAATTATTTTATTTTGTTTATTTTATTTTAATTATTTTAAATATTTGTGGAGGACACTGTGATGATTATTATTTCTTTACCAACATAATGGGGTTAAAATTACAGATCATCTACTAAGGGGACCAGTAAGAAGCTAATTTAGGTCATGGCGAAGCTGGTGCCCATCTCAGCCAACTCTGGGTGAGGGCGGGGTACACCCAAAACAGCTCGCCAGGCCATGGCAGGGCAAACACACACACACACACACACACACACACACACGCACACACACAACCATTCACACTCACTCTCACACCTAGGGGTGATTTGGAACAGCCAATTAGCTTGTTTTAATAATAGGTGCGGCCTACACAGCACCGCCACTGAAATATAATAATAATAACAAAAATAATAATCAAAATAAAAAATATAATGATTGAAAAATTAGCAATTTTTAACATTATTTTTTTTCTTTTTACATTTAATGTTTTTTTTGAAATATAAATGCAAAAATAAATATTTGCTCGGAAACAGCGGTGGAGATGAAGATGGCGTTGCAACTCCGAATACAAAAGGAGATATTTCACCACAAGGGGGTGCTATTTACATCTAAGTAGCTTTTGTTCACTGCTACGTATAAGTGTATAAAAACAACAACAACAACAAAAATAAATAAATTAATCCAAATAATTCTCAGGATATTATCACTTATTAAAATAATTAACAGTTAAGCAAAAACATGTTTATGATTACTTGAGGTTCCAGAAGCATTGTTTTTGTCTGTGTGTGTGTGTTTTTGTTTTTTTGGTTTTTTTGACAAAGTGTGAAAATCTTCCGGCACTAATTTAATAAACACGACCCAAACAGCTCAGGGGCGGAATTCAGAATGATTACACACTCAAATGTGCAATATATGTATATATATATATATATATATATATATATATATATATATATATATATATATTTCCCTCTCCTTTATCTCTCTCTCTCTCTCTCTCTCTCTCTCTCTCAGTTTTAATAGCAGTGGAAAAGAAGCATAAAATCTAAATTAATTTAATCTGACAGTGTGCAAAGCCCAGCATAAATCCCGGTTTTTAATATCATATATTTTATGACTCAGGACATGAAACATGTTCTGCACTTTCCTCTAGAAATTTCCGCCCACTTTTGTATTTGTTGTCTGAGGCTTTTCACTGTAGCAGTGCATTTGTTAAGATATTAAAAATAAAAATATAATCTTTTTTAATATTTATATATTTACCTATTTAAAAAGAATTTTAATTTAATTAAATAATACCTGAGCTAAGGGGCTCCATACTTATGCAAATGTCATGAGCTCGATTTTGTTGTCGCATCCATGCTGACGTGCCCACACAGGCGACTCAATAAATGAAAAAAAAAATGGCAGAAAAAATACATATGGGGGGTGCACACCACCGCCACTGGCACTGAGCTCTTCATAGCTTATTCTTGTACTATTCTTTTACAAAGAACGTAATACGAATGTATTAATGATGGTATTAATGTAGTAACAATGTAATTACAACCCAGTTGGGACTATTTATGTAGTACAAGCATGGTGCAGTGTTAGGATCAGTACTAGGACCAGACGGAGGCAGTGAGAATGTGGTAAGCACGTAGTGCAGGGGTGTCAAACTCATTTTTCCTGAGGGCAACATCACTAAATTTACCAAATAATTACTAAAAATATATTCTAAGTGGGCAACTATGAAATCTGTTTGGCAAAATGATTCATTTTTGCCCCTTTTTCACCAACGCAGCTTGGCCCGCAGAAGTTTGCGGAAATGCTTCGGCAGAACACCGTAGAGCAACGTGTGATTGTCGTCGCATGTATCGCAAGTTGCCTCAGAGAACCTTAAGCACCGCAGCCATCTGCAGCTACTCGCGTACATTCTGACGTTTGATTTTTCTGCTTCATTTCCACAGAAAGACCAAAAGTGTGTCATTTCCGCGTGACAATGTGACACCACTGCCAGGATTGTATGACCACCGTGAACAATGTGTGAACATCGATAAACACCGGTGGTACCATACGATGCTCATGGTCATTGTACGTTTTTTTTCACAATATAAAAGGCTGTGGACCTTCACCTCATTTGAAGGTTCACAGCCTTTTATATTGTTGTTGCAGCATCATGCCTTCGAAGGGCGGAAGGAAAAAAAACTGTTTTCTACACCTACACCGCAGTGTGCTCCTCCTCAAGGTACTGCGGGTATCCGCATGAAAGTTGCGTCGGTGAGAAAGTAGTATTAGGCGTTTGTCCTCTTTTCATTCATTCACTTGAATTTTCTGACAATGCTTAACAGCGACAAGCTCGCACGCAATCTTTCTTGAGTCATGAATGACTAGCTGTTTAGAATAGGTTGGCGCCATCTAGTGGAAGGATTATGAATTAAGTTTCGTGGTGATGGCCAATACAAACAATGTGCGATAATCATATTATTTGAAAGCTCTTGTTGGCCACATAAAATGAGTAGGCGGGGCCAATTTGGCCCGTGGGCCTTGAGTTTGACACCTGTGGGGTATTGTGATCCGACTGGTCATAGTAAGAGTGTATTAAGAACGCATCAGACGTAGTTGGCATGTGACAAAACGCATATAAAGAAATTAGTGGAGACATCAGATGCAGCGAGAACCTAACATGGTCGTAGTAGCAACTTAAACACTGCAATTTGATCCATTTTGACGACGCCCTGCTGTGTTTACTGAAATTTCCAGGACGCAGTGGGGTGTTTATGACCTTTGACTGATTGTGATAAGAGTGATAACAAATAGCTAGTGATATCACTACGGTTTAGCCACACAGGTAGTTAAAATTGCTAAGCTTATTGCTGTTGACGCTGCTGACGCTTTGAGACAAACACCAAACACCACCACTAGCCCACCAGCTAGTGATATCACTACGGTTTAGCCACATAGGTAGTTAAAAATGCTAAGCTTTTTGCTGTTGACGCTTTGAGACAAACACCAGCCTCCCCACGACCCTTGTGGGATTAAATGGTTCGGCAAGTGAATGGATAAATTCATATCTAAATACTGGAGTGGTAGACCGTCCAGAAAATGATTTAAATAAATTGATAAATAAATAAAAACACAGTACAGATGATGTAAGGGTCAGACATAAACTATTAGGAGAAAAATGATTTGAATGCATTAAATTCTGCTAATTTTCTTTTACTGGTTGAAATTAGCATAAGGGAAAAAATCTGCTGTTAAACTTTCACCTTATTTAAATATTACATACACACACATAGAGAAAGAGAGAGAGAGAGAGAGAGAGAGAGGGAGAGGTAGAGAGAGAGAAAGATGGAGAGGGAGACAAAGAAAGGGGTGAGAGAGAAAGTGAGGGAGAAAGACAGAGAAAGGGAGAGAGAGGAGAGGGAGAGACAAAGGAGGCAGAGAGGAAGAGAGGGTGGGGGGAGAGGGGGGAAAGAAAGGGAGAGGGAGAGACAGGGAGGGGGGAGAGATAAACAGGTGAGACGAGTATATGCTTTCCTCGGGGTAATGAATGATAATTGATTCAGTCTGAAGAACACTAGAAGGAAAAAGCTCTCACCTCATCTCTTGCTCCTTATTAGAGAAAAGATGAAGAGCAAGAGGATGCACTCACTAGTGTGTGTGTGTGTGTGTGTGTGTGTGTGTGTGTGTGTGTGTTTGAGTATTTGTGTGTGTAGTTGTGTGTGTCTGTGTGTGTGTGTGGAAGTAAATCTGTATAAATGAATTATTTGTCACTGGATTGAAGCTAAGTGTTGTGTACGCAAGAGCTGCAGACTGATTGTATCACTCAGTGCTGTTAAATTTTACAGACACACACTCACACACACACACACACACACACATCTCAGTCAGACACCGGCAGACAGTGTGTTGGTGTTAAACAACAGATAACGTCGTGATCAGTTCAGGGCAAAATGTTCCAATAAGTAAACTTTTATAAAACTTCCCAAAGACTTCGTGTTATCTTTTATAGAAAGTAACAAACCATGTTTAAGAAAGTGTCGTAGGGAGGCGTGGCGGCTAACAGCGAGGAGGTCCTGGGTCTGAGTCATTAACACGTTTGCATATCCTCCACCTGCTTTCATGGGTTTCCTCTGGGTTCTCTGGTTTCCTCCCACAGTCCAAACACGTGCACATTAAGTGCACAAACAGCTACTCGAAATTTCCCTTAGGTGTGAATGTCTAGAGGAAAATTTCTACAGGGGGCTTCAAACTAGTCACTCATTAACCGGTGCAAAAGCGAAGTACACCCTGAACAGCTCACCAGACCACCGCGGGGTGAACACACAATCATTCACACTCACTCTCAGAGCCAATTAGCCAAAGGTGCGTTTATTACTGTGGAAGGAAACCAGTGTACCCAGAGGAAATCCACATAAGAATGGAAGAACATGCAAACTCTACACAGAAATGCCCACGCTGAGCCCGGGACTCGAACCCAGGACCTCCCTGCTGTAAAGTGGATGCGCTAACCGCTACGCCAGCTTACCCTGCCGCTTGGATTCGAACCTGTGCTGAGTAAGTGAGTGAGTTTGTGTGGGTGAATCATGACTTTATGTCAAGAAACTTCTGGAAAAGTTACCTGTAGACCAAAGGGAACTCAATATAAACTTACAGGTGTAAAAAAAAAGAAAGAAAGAAACAAAGAAAGAAAGAAACCCTAAATGTAATGAAATCTTATCACAGCCGTTTTAAGTGCTCTCAGCTTCAGAGCCATTAATGTGAGTCAAATATCGCCTATTACACCAACACTACCTCTGAAGTGTGATGATGGATTTATGATCAAACCCTCGTTATTCTAAAATACTGTCATTAAAAAAAATAAATGATGGTTTCATTTTCCAAACTTTAACACCTGCCCTTCAGTTGTATTCATTTGTGGATGTAATAACATTCCGCTGCAGTAAATTTCAGAGCAGGTGATAAACACTGACCACATTTTCAGCCTCGAACCCTGTCCAACCTTTTATTAAAGTTTTCAGTCTGCAGACGGAGTAAACAGTTCATGCTGTGAGCGCTCGGTTAGCGGTCGATGTTTGGTGGAATCAAAGTGCAATTTAATTCTGACGTGATGCGTAATGGCTACGTGCTAACTAGCTAAACTGCCGCTTTATTTATATATTTATTTATCTGCCCAATTATTTGTTTGTTTATTTACTTAATAATTTGCTGACTGAAGCTTCAATATACATATGGACTATTTTCCTTGCAGCAGGGTTTTTTTGTTGTTGTTGTTTTCTGTTTGTTTCAGTTTCATGTTTTATTTATCAGTTTGCGTTAGATTTATGTTTTAACTTTTTAATTCATGTTTTTCTTTTTTTCTTTTTGCACATCTGACATACTCCTGTCCTTTTTTTCTGTTTTTCTTTCTTCATTTAATTCTGTTTTACTTTCTTTCTTCTTGCCCATCTGACTTACTCTTTTTCTTTCTTTCTTACTTTCTTTCTTCCTTTACATCGTTTAGACAAAAATGTCTTTTTTCACATTATAAATAACAAGTTATTTTTCTTCTGCTTTTCTCCTGTTATTTATCTGTCATGGGGGCACAGTGGTGCAGAGGTTAGCACAGCAAGAAGGTCCCAGGTTTGATTTCCTTGGAGTGTTTGTGTGGAGTTTGCAGGTTCTCACCGTGCTTGCGTGGGTTTCCTTCAGGTACTCCTCCCACAATCCAAAAACATGTACATTAGGCTAATTGGCTGTTCCAAATCGCCCCTAGGTGTGATTTTGAATGGTTGTATGTAATTTGAATGGGTGGCTGCAATGGCCTGGCGAGCTGTTCAGGATGTACCTCACCCTCGCCCAGAGTCAGCCAGTCTATCATTTTCTTTATTTCTTTAATCTTTAGTTCTTTCTTTATTTCTAATCGATATGCAGTAAAAATTTGCACGTTTTTGTCCAATTTCTTTTTTTTAAATATATTTAGTTTTTTCTTATATCTTTTACTAATCCATTCAAACTGATTTATTCATTTAATCATTCTTTTTTTTCACTGTATAGATAGCAAGAATGTGTTTTTTCTTTATCCATTTCTTGTTATCCTTTTTAAATGTATACCCTTTCTTACTTTGCACTATATAGATAGGTGTTGTTTTTCTTGATGTAGATTTTGCCCTTCTTTATATAAAAATTAAATATAAATAAAAGTAACCAAGTTTAGCACAGTTTCATCTACAGACTGACTCAAACCTGCCAGTAAATTTTTAGCTCCCACTCACAAAGGCGCTCGAGAGCAATAAGAATGGGTTCCATTCGTCCGTCTGTCCGTTACTCTTTATTTGCTGGACATTTTCTTGCCGTGTACTGAAGCCGGGGCTTTCAAACTTGGCATGCTGGCTCGCTACTATGATTGCTAGGATAGGTTTGTGTGTGTGAGTGACCCTGACCTCCTCTTCAAGGTCACAGAGGCAAAACTGTATATTAGGTTTCCCGACATATACTTGCCGCGCACTGAAGCCGGGGCTTTCAAACTTGCTACGCTAGTTCTATATTGGCATGTTATGAAATGGTCCTTTCGGCGGGAGTGCCTGGACCCCCATTGTCTAATTTTTTGGTTTGGCTTGTTTTTTCTGCTGTAAATTTCACTCACTAGTAATATTTTTCTTTGTTCACTTTTCACTATACCAAATTTAATCTCTGATTGATTTCTTTTTTCATTCTATATATGAAAGGAGTGAACTAAAATAGGAACACTATTTAAACTACATGTAAAAAGCTATAACACAGAAAGAGCCTGTGTGTAAAAAGTCAGCTTTCTCTTGGCATTCTTACCGTTTAACTTTTTTTTCACTTCATTTTCCCTTTTTTTTTATCTTTACTCTCATTAACAGTTGGCCAACCTGTAATCTCTATCTATAATTCAATGTTAATTTCTCTCCAGATGGCAACGACATGAGATTTTGAGTCTATTAGTGCACGTACCGCCCGTCTGCACACGCTAGCGAGGTGTTTTCACACTTATTATTATCAGAATTCTTTCGAAAGCGACAGATGCTTGACTGAGTCCTGATGATCAAGTGTCACAACAATTGTTACAATTTTTCCTCATGAAACTTTAGAAACTGTTGGTGATGATGTGCGCTTTGAGAGGCGTCATCACCCTTCGTGTTTCTCCAGATGGCACGAGACACAAATACAGCCCAGATTTTATTCCTTCATCACAACCGCTTCATCTTTCAATAATAAACATGTAGACCATAATGCTCTTATTGGCGGCTAATAGGCTAAAATTAGCATCGATAACAACATATAAGACATAGTGGAGTGTATTAAATGTTAGTCATTAAATAATCATCAGGGAACGCATCGTTTTCTTTAGTGGCTCTTTAGTTTTGCACTCGAGGTAAAAAGCTAATGTAGCTAACAACTATGTTTAGCATGAATCATTACAAAAATGAACTTTTATTGTAGTTCTTAAGCAGAATTGTTGGTGTGATTTTGATTTTTTTAAGCCTGCATAAAACATTATTTATTACAGCTATGACTAGCACTGCTAACAATAACTAGCATGCATGGGAAAGCACATAGCTGTGTGCAATCTGAAACCGAAAAAGATCCAGAACAAAGCTTAAAAAAAGCAAAACATTAGATCACTTTCCCAGTTACACCATTAACACAAACCATTTCTCCTGTTCAAATATAGTACATAGAGTTACCGCTAACGACACACAACTCAGTCTCTCTCTCTCTCTCTCTCTCTCTCTATGTCCCTTTATTTTTATCACTCTCTCTATGTTGCTGTCTTTCAGTCTCTCTGTCTCTGTCTGTCCCTTTATTTAAATCACTCGCTCTCTTTCAGTCTCTCTCTCCCTCTCTCTCTCTCTCCCTCTCTCCAGTCTATGTCCCTTTATTTAAATCACTCGCTCTCTTTCAGTCTCTCTCTCTCTCTGTCTATGTCCCTTTATTTATATCACTCGCTCTCTTTCAGTCTCTCTCTCCCTCTCTCTCTCTCTCCCTCTCTCCAGTCTATGTCCCTTTATTTAAATCACTCGCTCTCTTTCAGTCTCTCTCTCTCTCTGTCTATGTCCCTTTATTTATATCACTCGCTCTCTTTCAGTCTCTCTCTCTCTCCCTCTCTCTCTCTCTCTCTTTCCAGTCTATGTCCCTTTATTTATATTACTCTCTCTCTCTCTGTGTCGCTCTCTTTCAGTCTCTCTCTCTCTCTCTCTCTCTCTCTCTCTCTCTCTCTCTGTCTATGTCAATGTCCCTTTATTTATATCACTCTCTCTCTTTCAGTCTCTCTCTATGTCCCTTCATTTATATCACTCTCTCCCTGTCGCTCTCTTTCAGTCTCTCTCTCTCTCTCTCTCTTCCTCCCTCTCTATGTCCCTTTATTTATATCACTTGCTCTCTTTCAGTCTCTCTATCTCTCTCTCTCTCGCTCTCTCTCTCGCTCTCTCTCTCCAGTCTATGTCCCTTTATTTATATTACTCTCTCTCTCTCTGACTTTGTTTCAGTCTCTCTCTCTCTGTCTATGTCAATGTCCCTTTATTTATATCACTCTCTCTCTCTGTTGCTCTCTTTTAGTCTCTCTCTTGCTCTCACTTTTAGTTTTTTGTTGAGTCTTTCTTTCTGTTTCTCTGTTTTTCTATCACTCTCTCTCACACACACACAGAGCTTCTCTCTCACTTTCAGTCTGTCACTCTCTGTCTATCTTTCTCTCTCTCTCTCTTTTTTATCACTGTCTCTCTCTCTGTTTTATATCACACGCTCTCTCTTTCTCTTACTTTCAGTTTATCTGTCACTCTGTCTCTTTTTCTCCATTTTTATATGACTATCTCTCTCTCTCACTTTTAGTCACTCCCTCTTTTTCTTTGCATGTCTCTGTTTAGCGTCTCTTTCATTCTGTTCTCACTCTTTCTCACATTTAATCATGTGTCATAAACTTCAATTAAACTTCTCTCTTTCACCTTCAGTGGCTCTCTCACTTTCAGCCTTTCCTTCGTGATCCCTCTCTCTCTCGTTCTCATTCTTTTTCAGTCTATTTCTTTGAGTCTCTCTCTCTCTCTCTCTCTCTCTCTCTCTCTCTCTCTCTCTCTCTCTCTCTCTCTCTCCCT
>JAOUQZ010000017.1:1977369-1994876 GCA_028564935.1 Neosilurus hyrtlii | reverse complement strand
TATATATATATATATATAAATATATATATATATATACACACACACACACGTCTCCTTTGTGGATACCAGTTTATATATCAGTTTCTTTGTTTGTAATACTGTCTGTCTCCCTATCTATTTGTAGATATATATATATATATATATATATATATATATAAAGGCAGCATGGTGGTGTAGTGGTTAGCAATCGACCTCTTCGTGACCCTAGTAGGATTAACCGGTTCAGCTAATGAGTAAGTGATGACATTATATATCTATATATTATATATAAAATTAAAAGTAATGTAAAGTGATTTAAAATGACTCATTATAAAAATGCATTAACGAAGGAGCCAAAAAAATTTATCATGCTCAGTTGCAGAGGCTACAGTTTTCATTTTTTTTCTCTGAAGCGTTTCATTATTCAATGCTTTATAATACTCTAATGTCAACAAGAATGACTTTATTTTTAATACACTGCTTGGTAAAAAAAAAAAAAAAGAAATAATAATAATAAAAATGGTTACTTTATGTTTTTCCTCCCGTCCATTACTGTAGCCTTTTTTTTTCTTTCTTTTTTTCAGTAGCACTGTAAATGATCCGTCTTTTAAACAAAGTTAAGTTCCTGAGCCAGAATTCCTCAGATGAAGATTTACTATTCAATTTGTGACCTGGCTGGAGAGATGACAGGAGTGAACGATGGCGATAAAAGCACAGGAGTAAAGACAGACAGTCATCACTGCGATCCACGTGAAGACAGGAAGGGTCAGATTTATTATCCACTGGTCTGTCTCGCTTCCAGTCCGTGTGTACAGAATAAAATACTCTTTATCACAATGATGAAGGAAAATAATCATTTATGATTATTAGGTGATATGAATCAGAGTCACAGTATAAGTGATAAATATTTATTCTGTCACCAGTCCCTGTTTTATCCGTCTCTTTTGATGTTTTTAAGGTCCCTATTGGGAAACATATACTGTTACAAACACTTCGACTGCTCAGCATGTGATCAAACGAGTGCCCCAATCTCTGCCTGCTGACGATATTGACCTCTTCCTTCCCAACCCCAACACCAGAACAGCTTCGCTTAGATGTCTCATATGAAAGAAGAACAAACACTATATGTATTAATTATTAGTAAAAGATTATTAAAATATCATCCTTAATAAACATGAATATACAGAAAAGGTGTGGGATGATTGGTACACCATTTAAAGGTTTAAAATATTATATTGAGTGGATAATGCTTAAATCAAAATGAAAGACACGGGTTGTCACGGGCAGCTGTGTCTTCATTGTCATGGTAAAAAATAAATGTGTTTTTTTAATTTTTTAATTTATATATATATATATTATTTAATATATATATATACACACACACACACACACACACACTATAAAACCTTTATGTTTGCTTAGGTTTCTGTGTAGTATATGCTAAATAAAATTTCATTCTTGAAATAAATTCAAAAATATGCTTTTACAGAATGTGGTTTTCTTACGTTTCTGTGTAGTATGTACTTAAATACTGAATAAGTTTCAAAACATTTTAAAACAATCTTATTTAATTAATTTTTTTAGCTTTAGAACAGTAGTAAACTGCTGTACTTTGCTCGCACTGCTAGAAGACTGATTATACACGTATGCAGACGGAGATCACATGCTGGTGTCATGTTTAAAATTGTGAAAATAAACGTACTGAAAATGAAAAAAAAAATGTTTTTCTTTTTTACTTTGCTTTTCTTATGTTTCTTTATAGTATATACTACATTGAAATATCTTGGGAACTATTCAGCAACAACCACCTTTGGCAAATTATTGTCAAATATTAGATGGAAACACATGATGGCTTTCTTTAATTTATTAAGTATGAAATTGTTATTTCTGTTACTGTGACTGATAGTCGATGTAGAAAATGTTTCAGCTGATATACAGTATACTACATATTATTATTTAAAGCAAGATGCAATTAAGGCTACTGGTGACACATTTGTGTGATGTGAACAATAATAAAAGCTCACCACAAAGATATGGATATGAATTTTTACTCATCTCTCCCTGTGATAAGGCACCGTATAATTATTTGCCCACTTTCCATCTTTTCCCCTTTGAATGTCAGTGCTAATTCAGAACTAATTGGAGAGATAAAGTTCAAATCCAGCGCTAACTGCAAAATAAATATAAACAGCAACCTTCAAATGGAGAAAATAATTGCGCTAATTTGATTAGAATCAGACCGTTTGTTTTTCATCCTTAACGCCGGAAGATGAATGAGGGATGAAATGGAAGCTGTAACAAGGAAGCAATTACACTGATCAAGTTAATTTTCTTTTTCTGAGCCGGAAATTTGTTTTATGTTTGGGTTTATTGATATTGACTGGCATGCTAATGAAAAATAATTTCAGCTCAGACTCGTGGGAAGTCTAACGCTGGCCTTGCAGCTACTCGATGCACTAATACATCATTCGATTAAAAGTAGCTCATATTTACACAAAATAAAGAGCAGGGTCTGAGATCAACCGGAAAATAATCAGTAAAACCAGGACAGGAAAAGGACACGTCTGAGAGGCATTTCTGAACATGAAGAAAAAACAACAGAACAAAAAAATTCTGATTGGATTTAGAGGCATTAACTCCGCCCCTCAGCCTAATCCTAACCACAGCACTAACTCCGCCCCTCAGCCCAAACTTAACCACAGCATTAACTCCGCCTCTCGGCCAAAACTTAACCACGGCATTAACCCCGCCCTTCAGCCCAAACTTAACCACAGCATTAACTCCGCCTCTCGGCCAAAACTTAACCACGGCATTAACCCCGCCCTTCAGCCCAAACTTAACTACAGCATTAACTCCGCCCCTCAGCCCAAACTTAACCACAGCATTAACTCTGCCTCTTGGCCAAAACTTTACCACTGCATTAACTCCACCCCTCAGCCCAAACTAAAACATAGTACTAACTCCGCCCCACCTACCAAACTTAAACAAAGCATGAACTCTGCCCCTCAGTCTCAAACTTCATTACTCAGACCCTTCATAGCGTCGCTATAAATATTTGGGTATTTAAGTATCAGAGTTTTATTAATTTTGCCATAAAAATCATTTAACACATAGTCTGAATACGTTGTTTGCCAATCAACACAGAATTCATGCAATCCTGACTTCATGCTAGTCAGTCTGAACTACTGGCTGTATTACACCATGTTTTTCCCTTCTCATAGCTGACTGACAGATGGAGCAATCTGTGGCATTTTGAATGCCATTGTGTCAAAATTCCACAAAACATTTTTCCTGCACAGATCATAACAGCTCCTGACCACATATGTCAGGCAGGATGACAATAATAACAAAAAATGAAGTCGAGAGCCTATCACATTCGAGGTACAAGACACTCTCTAGTGAAATTTTAGAGTAACTCTTCAATTTGCCGAAGAGAGTCGACAACATTCAGTCACTTGTTCTGAGTGGTTTTAGATGTACCTCTGTTTAACTGTGTCCATTTTATTATCCAGGTTTAACCGGTAATGCAAATGTCGTAAGGCCATGAGCTCGATTTTGTTGTCACATCCGTGCTCACATGAAATTAATTCAAATGAAACAATATTGCGCACTTGCACGTCGCAGTTTACTTTACGTATGCATGATTCTGTAAAACTACACATGCAAACATTTTCAGAGCTCCGCTTTTAGGATGCACCTAAATACTTATATTGTCTCAAAAGTTGGGCTGGTGATATAGTGGTAAGGATGCTGGGCGCATAATCGAGAGTTTATTGGTTCGAACCCCTGTTACACCCCTAGGCAAGGTCTTAACCACAAGCATGCCTCTGTCCACCCGGCACAGTGGCGTAGTGATTAGCACGTCTTGGTTCAAGCGCTGTACTCGGCGCGGTTGTTTCTGTGTGGACTTGACATGTGTGCACGGATTCCCTCCAGGTTCCCTGGTTTCATCCCACAGTCCAAATGCATGCACATTACCACAGGTAAAAATTCTCATTTGCCTCCAAGTGTGAATATGTGTTTATTGACCTGTAATGGTTTAGCGAGCTGTTCAGGGTATATCCCATCCCTCGCTCGGCGTCTCCCCGCAGCCCCTGATAAAGGATATATATCACTCCGGAAAATGAGCTGAACTTGTTATGAACTTCTTCTCCACTAAAAAACAAGCATGGGGCAGTGTGATGCTTTAGTCAATGGACCTCTATTAGTGCTTGTTACAGTTCCCATTTTTGACCATTAGGGATAATGCAGTAATAACTCAGTGGAATGGGGCAATGAGCATGCCACATCATGATTGCACAAGGTGGGGAAAATCGAGCAAATAAACAGAGCTAAGAGTCATATTTATGCTCTTGTATAGTATGAATAAAGGATAGCCTTGTTAACGAGGACTTTTAAGTTCTCTGTTTACTGGTGAATATCCTGTGTGTGTTTTATCTTCTGTTATCAGGTCATTTTGGATGAATATAAAGGTTTCCTGGTGAAACCACCCCAGCTCACAGGTTAAGTATCTCTTATTCACCTGTTTTATATCTTTGACTTGGTTCTGTATCCGTTTACAAGAACAACAACAAGACCACATGACCGGAGGACGAACCTGCACATGTGTGATAAGTCAGCAGTGCAACAGTAATCTGTAGAAAGTGGAAAAGTCTGCGATCACATGTGAAGAACGTGTAAAGAAGAATACACACAATTTAGGGAGAAATAAAAAAAATGGTGATGGTTACTAATATCATAGTGGCCAGTGCAGGGGTCACTAACACTCACGTACAGGAGTAAGAAAATGGTTTCAGAAAGACACTGTTCCATTTAATTTCCAAGAGATAACAAGGTATTTGATTTTTATTTATTTTGTCCGGTAAGTGAGAAGTCATCTTTAAAGGGAAATTGAACCGAAACTCAATAAAAGCTTGAATACATTGTATAGGTCTTTGCACAGCAAAAACACGCTATTGTTATTACCAGCTTCATTGTGAAGGGAAAAAAAACGGGTAATAAATCTGCACACAGGGGGCCGGCACTGTATTGCTTAAAGTCACACGATTCATATGCGTCTGACAGTAAACACGGAAGAAATTTGCAAATGAATAAACGGGGGTATGCATAATTAGTTCCTCTGCATGAGCTGATGATTGTCTGATGTACTTGAATGTAAGATCATATATGTAGATGTACCTAGTTTTATTTTATTCAAAAGTTTACTAGTTTATATGTGACTTGTTAGTTTAATATCTGTATAGTGTTATTACTACCATTAACTTGCAAATAAACTGACAAATTTATATTCTATTCTCGTGATTTCGGGCACTCGCAAGAGTAAAACAAGTCCTTTCAAACTGGCATTTGCACTGATTGCAAATTGGAACATGTAAGTATAAACCACCTGATAATGAAAATAAACATATGTTCATGCCTAACAGGAGAGTTTGGAAAGCTTGCCTTTCATTTCACTTTAAAAATATTTATTAAATTGCTGATATGAATAGTGTTGCTCTTCTTTTCTGCTTTTACTCCCCACCCAGTCTAAGACTCTGCTCTCACTGAGTGATGTTTAAGAGAAACTTATTAGCAGCTCTGTGGACTTTACAGATAACAGAACAATGATCAACAATGACTTAGGACCACCATGTGACTGGCTTTGATTAAAACCCATTTCCTCAAGTATTTTATTTGCCTTTATAACATCTCTTCCAGACATCCGAAATCTTTCTTAATGCTAATAAATAATTTCAAAGTTTCAGACTATTCTGTGCAGCACTTGCACTTTATTGCAATAATGTTTAGTCCCAGTGCTGCAGGTTGATCGGTTTATGTTTTACAGCTATAAAAACAGTCGTGAAAAAGTTCAACTGTCTTACAGAGAAAAGAGTAAAGACCTAAAATGTTCAGTCTAAGTGTGGGGAAATAAGACACCCTGAAGGAATGTAGCATCACCTTTTCATTTCACATTTACAAAATGCCACATTTTCCAATCAACACTTATTTTAGGTTGTTATCCTCATATTTATTTATAAACGATTTTTCTTTTTATTAATTTATTTCATTACCATTCGTATTTCTACCTTTGGAAAAAAATATTCTAATGATGACATTTTCAGTGCAGAATAGTCATGTGATGTTCTGTTTTCGGAATATAATGAATAAATTATAAAATCATGTACTCAGAAACCCCCCATGGTCACGGTACAAATTTTGTTTTCTCCACACAAATATGCCTTCCTGTCCATCACCAATCATCGTTGTTTGCTTCACATTTCAGAATGTCGCAAGGTTCAGTCCCTGAAACTCACATGTCTGTTTTCCTGCCTTCGAAATAACAGCCCAATTCAGCCCGAGCTTGAAAGTGCTGCTACACGATGGACCTCTCAGAAGTGTGCATGCTCTTACTGAAACAGAAATGGCCTCAAATTGAAACCTAAAAGCAGCCTGTCGTTTTCTCCACAGCGCTTTTTTGAGTGCATCTCTGACAGTGAGGTGGGTGGCACTCTATCTAAACCTGATAGAAATGGATATTTGCGACATTTCTTCAGGACATGCTGTTATAGGGAAATTATAAGCTACCCTCAAGTTGATTATTTTCCTATAACAGCATGTCCTGAAGTCTTTTATTCCTGTTCCTCTACCACAACACTCTCCCAAAGATTACAATTTTGTAAACTAGACAAACGCATTTCCTAGTGGAAAATATATCTATATCTATATCTATATATATATGGATAAATCATAGCTGATTTGGTAATGAATAGGAGCCAATGGGAGACAAAATGATGAATGAAAAGCAAGAATAAGATGAGTGTGGGTTAATTATAACATAGAGAGTTCATGGATGTGCTTATGAGTTGCTTTAAGGCGGTATATGAAGTCCGACCTAACAGAAAAGCTTGAAGCTCCATGCATTCCTCCTGAGGAAAAGAGACGGTGAACAAATATGTCTTTTTTTTTAGATCTATATATATCGGAAACAGTGAACAGAACAAGTGCAGCAAGAAAGTGGCCAAACTAAAAAAAAAACATTATCAAGATTTATTATACGGTAACCACAGTACATGTGATCTGATTGGCTCTTGTGTGGTCCGTAATCCCCCAGTGGATCCGGTCAATAACTTTTTTCTTAGCCTGCCAGCACTCGACTTCAAATAAAGTCAATTTACTCATTTTTTTTTTCCTCTCGCACATTATTTGAAAAAGAAAAGTATCACATTAAGCAGGCCTCACACAGAGGCAGTTCTGACGGCAGCTCAGCGCAGTTCCAAATCGTGCTGAACCGCCAAAATATGACCCAAGTGTGGAAAAAGAGTCTCATACGGGGAAGGTTTTCAGGGCATTCACTTTGTTCAAAATGTGGCAAAACAATTGAGAAAATGCCGTGTGAATAAGTTGTAACAAGTTTGTATTGAACACAGTTCAGAAAGATTGTGAAAGGTGACAACACCGCAGCTACAAGGCAGCTACACGGTTTTGAAAACCGCCATGAAATTTCACTCATTCTGAAAATCTCACAGTCTATGGCAGCAAAAACCATTTCGGTGCCAAGACGATGTCACGGCAGTCCAACATGGTATGTAACTGTGCTGAATCTCGGTCAGAACCACCCTGGTGTGAGGCCTGCTTTATATAGTGCTGATAATGAAACTTTTTTTTTTTGGCTAAATTTTAGCTCAGCAGAGCTTTTTTCGTTGAAATACGATTATTAGTGAATTATCGGTAAAGTTAAATGAATTTAGGGTACTCTGACCATCAGCATTTTGAGGGTTTTCAAGCTTTGTTGACTTTAAACGGCTCTATTTTGAGATCGTAAAGCATGGTGGTCTCACCAAGATGGCTGCCACCCGGCTTCAGAATTAAAACATTACTGCACAATCCTTTTTTTTTGGACAAATGTACAACCCAGTCTTCTTTATTTATTTATTTTTAGATCAGTGATTGAAACAGGTGGAAGGTGGACCCACACCGGCCCTTTGCAGATAAGACTGGGCACCCCTGGTTTAAAATGCCAATAACCCATTTATTTATTTTTAGATGTTTTTTTATTTAATTATTAATTAATTTTGTCTTTGTCTACATTTAAGGCTCGGGCCAAGAAATTTCTTCAATGTAGCCAAGAGGTTTATAAATGATCCACAGCTGCATTTAAAAATACATCAAGTGAAGGATTTTCATATAAATGAAGAAATTTCTAATGTGTGTTTTCCAAAACAAGAACCCACAAACACACAGGCATAGAAGCGTCTATACACAGTTTAGGCTGATTTAATCCTCACTCTGTTAAACAAACACGCAGACACCCGGTGCCAGAAAGCAGAAATCCACACACATCAATGCCAGTTTGGATTAAAAATCCAACCGCTGTCCAGGATAGGAGGGTGCATCTGAGACTGTCATGAAAAAGGTAACTACGTGATTTCGGTGTTACATGGTCAACTTGCTATAATGATTTTCAGCACAACATTGTTGTATGATGAATTGGTGCTTGTATAACATGTTCTTCCACACAGACTTCAAGCCTTTGAGCTCGCAACACAATCATTAAGGGGGTGTTACCAAGGTAATCATGTAACGATAATTCTGATCCAGTGTTCCGGAGGTAATCATCGTCGCAGGTTAACTGCGTAACACCAGCTAAACATCGAATGATTTTCGCAACATAGACCAATCAGCCATAACATTATGAACAGTGTGAGTGCTGACAGGCGAACTGAATAATGTTGATGATGTTCTTACAGCGGCACCTGCCAAGAAATGGGATGTATCAGGCAGAAATCGAACCGCCAGTCCTTGAAGTTGACGTGTTGGAAGCAGGAAAAATGAGCAAACCAAAGAATCTGAGTGACTTTTACTTGAACTGTCTCCACAATAGCAGGTTTTGTGGGGTGTTCCTAGTACACACTGGTAAGTACATAAAAAAGGGTGGCGTAAAAAGGACAACCAGTGAACTGGAAGAGTGTCACAGGTACCCAAGGCTCATTCATGTGCATGCAGAAATGTTTAGTCTGCTCCCATAGAACACCTACAGTAGCACAATCTGCTGAAACTGTTAATGATGGCTAAGGTAGAAAGGAGTCAGAACATAAAGTGTAGTGCAGCCGGCTGTCCGGTCAGAGACCAATCAGTGGGTGTTAATATAATGGCTGAACAGTGCATTTGACCTAGCAAAATATTTCAAGAGTGCTCAGAGTGAAAGCTGATCTACTTGAACAAAACCACAAGGAAAATGAGTCTGGCCTCAGAATTCAGTATTACAAAAAAACACCTACAAAAATGATTTCCTGTAGGCGTTTCACACCAACAATTTCAAGAGTTGCCTGCAAACCCTGTGATGAAATTCTGAGGGTTTTGAAACAACGACTTTACTTCCAGGCTGTATTTGCTGAGACAGCCAGTTCTGGAGAAATTGCGAGCCAATTGAAACCTACACCACTTGTGGATGATTTTTCTTACAGTGGAATTAATATTTAAAATATTTTAGGGATCTTGTTCTCACCAGACTCATAGACACCCACAATCTTTCTTTTTCTTTCCTAAGAGAACCTTAAAATCTTTGCATGATGATACACGCAATATTCAAAAGCAAAGACAAGTCCAGAGCCTAGATTCCTAAGATAGATTCCACCTGCAGGAGGTCGCAATCAGTGGCACCTAATCTAGAACACCTGAACTTAATCATTCATTCATTTTCTAAGCCAAGCCAAGCTTAGTCCTAATTAGGGTCATGGGGCGGCTGGTGCCCATCTCAACCAACTCTGGGCAAGGGCAGGGTACACCCTGGACAGCTCGCCAGGCCATTGCAGGGCCAACTCACAAAACCATTCACGCTCACACTCACACCTAAAGACGATCTGGAACGGCCAGTTAGTCTACTGTGCAGGACTTTGGGAGGAAACCGAGTACCTGGAGGAAACCCATGCCAGCACAGAGAGAACATGCAAACTCCACAATGAAACGCCTGAACCCAGCAAGTGTTGAGGCGGATGTGCTAACCCACTATGAGGCGGATGTGCTAACCCACTGTAACACTGTGGCACCGCCCTTGATTTTTGAGGAGGGAAAATACTGTTTTAGGGAATAGGTTACATTTAATTACTCGTGTTCATTTCAGTTATGTAGCTCATGAGTAAAGCTCTTAAGGATTACAGATATGCCTTGACTTTATTTTACATGGTTCAAAAATTGTAATATAAAAGTGGGAAAAAAATTATAACAGAATCCGGATATGTAAAGAAACACAACCTTACAGAATCTCAATACAGACCGAATTGACACCTAGGTAATGTGATCAGGTGGTCCCCTGGTGATTCCCAATGCTAGTGTATCACATCACCATGTGACCTTTGGCCGGTTGTGTTTGCTGAGGATGGTGTTTTAGGGTTGTTTTTGTCACTGTTACCAGTCTCATGACCAGGTGTGATCATCTGGTCTCTGCATTGATGAACATCCGACCGATTTTCTCCACTTATAGCATAAAGCTTCTTTCAGTTCACTCGTTGATGTCATCGGTCCATTTCTTCCTATTTCTGCAGTTATTTCTAGACTCCCAAAACTCACATTTCAGTTCATCCTTTAACACTAAGGTTCCAGAGTTGCTTCACAGCAAACTAGTTCAGCTAGCTGTACACCCCTGCACTTGTCAATGGATTTCCAGCTTTCCGGCAAATACGAAACAGTATGTGAGGCCTGGCCCCAACATCTGACCCTCTGTCTATTAGTACGTGTTTCTCACAGGGTTGTGTACTCTCAGCAGGCCTGTTTTCACTCCAGAGAAATGATTACCTTTGTAGACAATTCTGTCAAAATGTGAAAATTTGCAGATGATACGACTGTAGCGGGACTCATGGTCAGTGCAGTCAAGTCGTCCTATCATGACAGGATGTGCCAGGAATAACCTACAACTTAAAGCAACCAAATGTGTTGAGAATTGACTTTCCCTGATGCATCTCACTGGAAATAAATGGCAAATTAGTGTCAGCAGTGGAGCCATTCAACTTCCTAGGGACAACCATCACCAATACATTGTAGTGGGAGATGCAAGTCCCCACTGTTACAAATAAAGGCCAGAACAGTCTATTCTTCTCACATCAACTCAGGAGGCTCAACATTTTCTGGCATATCACGGGAAACGCCTACTCTGCCCTCCTTTAGAGTGTTTTGACATCCTCAATCACAATCCAGTTTCCTGTTGCCTCCACCGTCTCCGGGAACTGGTTGAAACGAGTGGTTCTCTCAGCTGGGAGGATCATCAGCTGTCAGCTCCAATCACTAAAAAACCTGTTCATCACCAGGCCAAAGAGGAGAGATGGAAAGATTGCTGCTGATTCCACCCACTCAGGAAATCACCTTTTCACCAAACTGCCATCCCAGAGAAACTTTCAGTCCATCACTACCTACAGAAGATTCTTCTCTGTAGGTGTCCAGCTAACAAACACATATAGTGTCTCAAATAACCCCAGTACGCCAAATGAAGTCCATTTTAACAGCAACGATTTTATAATATCCCATTCTAAACATTGTTTCCTTCTCAACTTGCACTACAGCAAGAAGACTCGAGCACAAGCTCTTACATCAGAAGAAAAAAGGAGAACCGTTTATATGCAGTCTCACACATGACCTACAAGTACTGCTGGAATTTCAAAACCCAAACCCGAAGCACATAGCCAGAATGACTTCACAGCAGACCATGGAAGATGATTTTTATACTTCCACTGGTCAACTGCCATTATACCTTAAGTGTCTCGTGTGATTCCTTTGAGATACTCGAGATCTGCGAAGGTGCTTTTGCTTTTCGGGAGGGCATGGTTTCCTCTCACTTAATGTTCGGTCATGTTAAAATTATCCATGGGTCAACCATCGCAACAGTGAAGGCATCCATGAAGCATACATAGCTTATCAGATGCTATGGAAGACCTCCCTGGAGGTAAGTATATAGATGGAATAGCAACTGCCACGTATGCAGTTACTGCTGGTAGACATGATGCTGCAACGTTTGCAGTGCAAATGCTTGAGGTCGTCAGGAAAGTGCATATTTCCTCCACCCATATCTTTTAAGTGAGACCACCTCCAAAATCCACCAGTCACAGAATGGCTGCAGTGATCCCGGCCACGGTGACGCCGATGCTGAAGGCTCTGGGTTACTGATGAGAAGACTGGGGATTCAAGCCCTGGTACCACCAAGGTGCCACTGTTGGGCCATTCATCAAGGCCCCTAACCCTCAACCATAATGTAAGTGAGTTTGGATGAAGGTGTCATGTGCCAAATGCTGTAAATATATATGATCCAAACAAGAGGTTTAATAAGGCTGTCATAAGGGGCAAGATGGCGGCTCAGCAAAGTGGCCTTGTCAAGTAAAGTAGTAGGTGTGACTTGGAATACTGTGCATTCTATCAGTGAAGACAAACTAAACATCAATGTTCATCATTTGTTGATATTATTAGTTAATTGGCTGATTGATGAACTAGCAAACATTTTGTTGATGGGCTTATAAGCTTTTAATGGTTTGTGTTGTCCTGTTTATTGTACTCTTAGTTACTCCTATTAGATGTTCACACCATGCCTATGTAAACAGTGTCTACCTTTTTTATTGTCTTACATTTTAAAAATAACTTAATCTTAAAACACAAACTACCAGTACAACAACTAACCCAAGTAAACAGTCCACATCTAACCTAATAACCTGGAAATGCTCAAGTCGTTGAAGCAAACAAAAACAGCAAAGCTATTGATTTTTGGTAATGGAGTGTTAAAATGAACAGCTTGTAATGAGAACGTGATTTAACTCTGTATCGACCCACCTGCAGGGAATCGAATCAGACATGCCGCATGTTTTAAGTTTTTGTGGATGCAAGCTGAAAAACTGAGCTATTGGGTCGTGTGGTAGCACTGTGGAAACTCTGGATATTTGGACTGATCAAGTAAAACTGTTTATTTGTATAATTAGCTATCAATTGATTTCCATTTCTGTATTTCTGAATTTCATGGTTTTTGTTCAGCTCTATAAACTTTTCAGACACTGTAATTTTTACTGGCTTTAACAGCACATATACTAAAAGTAGCAATCTTGCTCTGATCCCATGTTGGCAAGCGAACACACTGTAAAGGCACTTGGCCATGGGGGCCTATGGTGAGGATAAGGTCATAGGTTGACCAAAGGTCACTGCTCAAAATCCTTTCATGTATAAATTTAGTGCTAATTTATGTATTCATTCCTTCATTTCCTAAGCCTCTTAATCCTAATCAGGGTCACATGGAGGCTGGCGCCCACATCAGCCAACTCTGGGTGAGGGCGAGATACACCCTGAACAGCTCGCGAGACCATTGCAGGGCCAATACTCACACATACAACAATTCACACTCACTCTCACACCTAGGGGCGATTTGGAACAGCCAATCAGCCTACTGTGCTACATGTTTTTGGACTGTGGGGGGAAACCTGAGTACCTGGGAGGAGCACCATAGTCATGGAATATGGCTTGAACAGTCGTCCCTTGTCTACACATTGTTCTATTGAACCCATCGACCGTATAGTGAATAGTTGTTTCATGTCCGTCCCATGTTTGTGGACTGCTGTATAGAACTAACCCATCAACTTTATTTTAGTCGGTTGTCCTGTGTCTGCACTTTGCTTTAAAGGAACCATTACCTCCCTTTTGGATGGTGGTTTTGTTTCTGTCCTGTGTCCGTGCATATTTGTAAAGAACTAGCCCATCTATTTTACTGTAGATTTCTTTGTGTGTCTGTGCATTGCATTATAGAGCTAACCATTCGACTTCATTTTGGATGGTTGTCTCATGTCTGTCCTGTGTCCGTGCGTCGCTGTATAGACCTAACCCACTGACTTCATTTGGAATAGTTGTCCCATGCCTGTTGCATATCCACACGTTGCTGCCTCTCAACTACATTTTGGATATTGTCCCATGACCTTGCATGGCTGATTTGATGCTGATTGGCATGGTATCACTGAGTTGCATGAGGACGGTTATGAAGGATCCTGAGACCTGTCTATGCATAGCATAATAAACACAACTCGCAAAGAACTTATAGGGAGCTCTAACTTTAGGCAGAACCTAAAATAATAATATATCTAAAAATGTTCAGTATGCTGTAAATTGCACAACGAATGGATTATGGAAACATGAAAGCATGGGACTTTTTAATACATGCTAGCATAAAAATTAGCATGCCAACTATCAAAATATTCAGGATATTAAATGAGCTAAATAATCGGTATAGCGACGACACTGCACGTTTAATCAGCCTCGAAAGCGTGAGTCTGTAAGAGTTGAGGTGAGTCATTATTTATCTGACTACCTGTCTTCAGCATTTGAAAACCTGTGACTGTCACGAAAAGTGCAATAGTAAAAAGTGTGTGTCTCTTCTGGAATAAAAAGTGGTATGACATCCCTTTCTTCGAACATCACGATTCCACGGCTCACAGGTCACGTTGTACATGCGAACAGAATTCTGAGATTTTAAATGTACCTTCATTTCAGTCAAGCAACATATAAACCCATTACATTTTACTACCACAAATGAAAACAAGACAAAATATAAAGTTAATCAGATTATTACAGGGCTGTGCCTTTTTTTCAGCTATAAAACCCACAGAACTAAAGAAATATGAGGAATGCAAAGAAGAGTGTTGGTGATTAAACTGAAATGATAGCATGCAAAAAAGGGTGTGTTGTTCTAATTTTACAACTTATTATTGTATATTAATTTAGATCTTGTTGCATATCAGAGAAATTAAGTAATTCACTAGTTATTCCAGTTAATATGTTGTAAATGTCACCAGTGTTCTGCTCTACAGAGAAGAAACTCACATCTCGTGTTCAAGCAATATCCTGTGCACTGGGTCAACTGTGTGAAAGAGGGTTCAAGCCACCCAATCTCACAGTTTCGACCAAAATTGCTGAGTACAAACAATGTTAAATGCTTCTGCCAACATATGCTAGCAAAACAAGAACCTTATTATACATTATATTAGCATGAGATCAGGCAGTTCTTTACATAATACAGTAGTGTCAAATACGTCCTAACCTGAATATCAAATAGGATCACATACGCTCTACAGACGACGCCAGAAAGCCTGTCAGTTGACTTTTGTACCTTGCTTATTAGGTCTTCCCAAGTTCTCTTATGAGATTTGCAAAAAATGCTTTGAGGTGTGGCGGTAAACCTGATGTATGGCAGGCAGCCATGAGCGGTAGGTGAGAATGGAGAGTACTGACAGGAGTTGTCTGTGCAACGTTGAACAAAAAGAGGATCAAGTTATCCGAGAGGTGAAATGAGAAATGGAGAGGAGGAGGAAGATAACCGTGTAATACCTGTTTGTGGATTATAGGCGTGTATATGCTGACACTTGAACTGGAATAATAATAGTAAACATGCTGAAAACAGACTCAAAATAGCATAAATTGAACAGGCTACATGATCTAAGTAAAATTATATTGCTGGCTGAGATATGCCCCAGTCTCCCCGTGACTCTAGTAGGATTAAGTAGTTCAGCAAACAATGATGATGATAATGATGATGATGATGATACCTTCTTTGCTGTAATATACTTTAGGTGGTAGTGGGTTTAATATAATTTTACTTTGAGTACTTTACTGTTTACTATAATGCTAGTTGGAGTTGGAGTTAAAGCCTGTTTTTTTATGCTAGTTTGGGTGTTAGCATGTTTAATATAATGCTAGTTTTAGTTAGTTAGTGATTTACACTGGCCAAAGGTGGGACACACCCTGAACAGCTCGGCAGACCACTGCAGGGCAAACAGACGTAGAGGTAATTTGTAACAGGCAATTAGCCTAATGTGGACGTCTTTGGACTGTAGGATGAAATTGGAGTACCCACGCAAGCACTGGGAGAAAAACAGGCAGTTTTGCGTTTGAAGTTTGCGTGCTCACCCCATGCAGGTGTGGGTTTCCCTCTGGGTACTCAGGCTTCTTCTTGCAGTCCACAGACATGCACAGTAGGCTAACTGGCTGGTCCAAATTGGACCTAGGTGTGTGTGAGCGTGTGTGTTGACCCTACGCTGGTCTGGCGAGCTGTTCACGCTGCTCCAGCCTCCCCACGACCATATCTCGATCAAGCAGTTGACCGCTTACCAGTGACCTGGATTAAAACATAATCTCTAAATCTTAACCTTTACTAAATTTGTTAGAATCGAGCTGTATGAGTTCTAAACGGCTAAGCTACAAATGAATATAGCAAGCTAATACATTTAGTAATGAAAATGATTAAAAGAAGTTATGCTTTTGGTTTGTTGGATTAAAAGAAAAGAAGAGGGGGTTGCTTGGAATTCAGTACTGCAGATGTTTCCTTTGGCAGTCCACTTGATAGACAGCCAACAGAGATGGATGCATCAGTTTTCCTTACTTTCTTTATCTGTTCCAGAAGAAAAAGAAATCAAGAAGTTGGTGTACATTGGCCGTGGTTCAGCTAATCTCGGGATGCTGTTTAGAGATCTGATTGACTGGAACTGGACTCTCTTCGTCTCTTTGGATGTCGGAATCTTCCAGCAAACTGACTGCCAAATACGGGCCTGGAGGATTCCTGACTCATGTCTCTGTGTTCAAGCGTATGAATTATGTACTGTTGAGCCGCTGTTAAACATCTACAGACTTCTCTGGAGCCAAGCATGTTTCCACGGGAAATGTGTTTGTCCTTATTTAGCACCATGAAGCGTACCATACGGGGAGAGTCTTGGGCTTCTCTGCAAATGAAAAAAACGGCTGAGGGGGGGCCATAAATAACGACTCGCTCTTGCTGCATTTTAGGGTTGTGACGTAGGGAGTTTTGACTTTATTGCCTGAAAATGAGACAGACAGCATAAATAAATAATGACAAACGCAAGGAAAGCAGACGGCAAAACAATACAAGTGCAACAAGGCAGAAGAGAAACACACGCTCTGAAAATTTCTTTTGTTTGCCCTTTCGGTTCAGAGGAACATCATTCATTCCCTCAAGCTCTCTTTTTCTCTCTCTCATTCTCTCACTTTCTCTCTCTCTTTGCATCCTCGTCTAATTTCTTGTTTGAACACATGTCACACCAGGAGCACTGGAGAGGGATGAAGTAGAAGATATCTGAGCTCCGTTATTTTGGCACAGGCATAGGAGACAGACGCCAAAGAGCTTCATTAGGCCCGACGGGAGGGTAGATGGATCCAGAGGCTCATGGAAGTCTAGCAGCAGTAAACACAGTGGCAGGCTGGGTAATAATCCATCATAAAAGAACCGCTCGCGTCTCAACATCACGCCACCCGACGCCTTCGCTGCAGTGTTTCAGCGCCATCAGCTTAGCTTAATGCATCCCTGCGCTCTGCCCTCGTCTATCTTTCTGGTTCTGTCCTGCTTATTTGCTCCCTTATGCCTTTTCATCTGCCTGATTCATCTCGGTGCAACACAGAGAAGAATGTGGTCATTTTTTTAGTCAACTGAAAGATTGAGACCTAAGTGAATTTTACCCACTGTGAAAATGTTCAATTTCTGGAACAAATGGATAGTTTGTCCCCCCCCCCCCCCCCCCCCCCCCCCC
>JAOUQZ010000017.1:1938907-1953121 GCA_028564935.1 Neosilurus hyrtlii | reverse complement strand
TTTCAATAGGGTTAAGGTCAGGACTCTGGGGTGCCGATACATATATGTAAATGATTCCTTGTGCTCCCTGAACCACTCTATAACTATTTCAGCCCCAATTTTGTATCAGAGAAGAAAAAGTCCATTGATGTGATAACCTGTTCATTCTGTACATTCAGCTCCTCAGGAGACTTCATTTAATTGCCACATTCCACTCTGTCATGCCTCACCGGACCAGCAGACTGAAGTTTAATCTGTGAAGCTGAACCCAGATTGTCAGTGCTCCCCCTAGGGGTGATTACTGGCCTTTGCATCTTGTTTTGAAAGGCCTTTGATGCTTGATGATGTTCCTACGTTTTCCCTGAGCAACCACTTGACTCTTTTGGTGAGGCTCCCTATTTAGTTTAGCATTTTAACAAACTTTTGCAGCTTGCTGGCTTCCAGTATTCTGGCAGTTATTTTAACCCCCAGGATATGTTTGATCATCGAGAGCCCTGGCTTAGTTGTATTGCCAAATCTCTTCAGAGTGGAGAATATAGCTCTCAAGCTTAATATGCAATTTAATAACATTGCATGCTCTTACGTAGCTAAGCTTTCATTAGTTAAGGTTAAGTTGAGGGTTGGGGGCGCAAGGGATCGACTGACATGCTGAATACACTTCAGTAAAGAACGCTGACCATCAATGCCAGATCTGACACCACCCCAGGGCTCCAACAGAGATGGTAATTATTTTCAATTTTCAAGCTAAAAACAATCCTCTTTCATCCAGCAACATTTAGTTTGTTCCAGCTGTAAAACATCACTGCTCGAGACAGTGGTGGTTCAAGAATTTTAACTTGTCTCTGGACCAGTCGTGCCTAGAACGGACCAGTTCAAACGATAGTGGATGTTCAAAAGTCTAGTAAGCTTTTCCAGAAACATATCAGGTCATTTCACTTAAGCAGGCTCCACCCAGGAAGTTATCAGTAAGTGAGGTTTACACCTTGATCCCTGCTTCTGGTTGGTGTCACTACTATGGGACTCCCAAACCTGGTTTGTGCCATTTCTGGTGGGGGGCACAATGGTGAGGTGGTTAGCACTATCACCTCACAGCAAAAAGACCATGGGTTCACGGCTCATAGTCAACAAGGGCGTGTCTGTGTAGAGTTGTGCATATTCTCCCCATGCTTCTGGGGAGTGCTCTGGGTTCCGCACACAGTCAACAACAAGAAGGTCCTGGGTTCAAGTCCTGGGCTCAGGCGTTTCTGTGTGGAGTTTGTATTCTTTCTATGGTTGCGTGGGGTTCCTCTAGGTACTCCGGTCTCCTCCCATGGTCTAAAGATGCACATTAGGCTAATTGGCTCTTTCCAATTGTCCATCGGTGGGAGTGTGTGTGTGAACAGTTGTGTGCGTGTTGACCCTGTGATGGCCCGGCGAACTGTACAGGGTGTACCCTGACTTCGCCCAGTGTCAGCTGAGGTTAGCTCCAGCCTTCCCACGACCCTCTTCTGGATACCCTCAAGGTGTGTGTGAGTGTAAATGGTTGTGTGACTATGTTGGCCCTGCAAAGGTCTGGCAAACTATTCAGAGTGTACGCCACCTTCACCTGGAGTCAGCTGGGACGGGCTCCATGTGACCCTGCAAAGGATTAAACGGCTCAGGAAATAAAACGATTCTTGATTCTTGACAAGGACTATATTGGTACCGCACCACAAGTGATGAGAATTGCCCGAAAATAGTACAGCCACCCCAAACTGGGGACTATATAGAGCAGATCCAAAGTACCAGGTACTCCCTTTAAAAATCTTCACAGACCAGTAGCTTTGGTACTACCATGGTACTGGTTCTGCTAGCATCATGTCAATAGCTGAACTGCACTTTTGCTCCGATGAAATTCTCCTAAATTGCTTTTCATTTAAAAAAAATCCCACACCTTTGGTGTTAGATCCAACATTTGTCCTTCTATCACCTCCAGAATGTTTGGGTGGCATTCGAAATCCGTTTTCCATCTCGAATGTCAAATATGCAGGTCGAGCGAGAGCCATTTGTCACTGATGAGTGATATCAAAACCTCCCAGAGGACCCAGGTATGGAGGTAGGAGTTTGGAGACCTTGGCTCTAGGGGTGTGTGGTAAAAAAGAAAGGCAGAGACGGAGGAGTTTCGAAGCTGTCAGCTAATTTATCATACAGCCTCCGTGGATCTGGAGGAGTGGAGTGATATCGACAAGTTGTAAAAGTCCGGAGAGAAAGCCACTATACCTTTAAAGCCCTTAGCAAGCAATGCTAAAACAGATGGATGCCTTTGAAAGCCAGCTAGCACACACATACTCGAAGAAACTAAGAGGGGGTCCTGAGGGACCTGAGAGCGTGCTGAGTGAAGACAAACCTGCCAGATGCATCACGCTGAGTTCCCTGAGGATAAAATGTGCGCGCGCACACACACACACACACACACACACACACACACCGAACCCAATCCAGTTGACAGTGTGTTGGGTATCGCAATATGGATAATTACTGTGGTGCTTAAAAAAGGACAAGGCCATACGGAAGGGGTGGATAGGGAGAGTTCTGGGACAAGGAGGGGTGGAGGGGACACAAAGTGATGAAGTGAGATGAGAGATAGAAAAAAGAGCACAATAGACAGAAGGGGAGTGGAGAGGAGGAGGGTAGGAGAAATAAATTAGCAGTGCCCGCGCCATCCTGTGACAGGTGCTGTTAATGAGAACGTGGTCAGGAATGTTCTGGGATGGCAAAAAGAATAATAATAATAATAAAAGAGGGACAAACAGGCCCTGATCATCTGGTCAATTCAGGAAAAAGAGAGAGAAACAGAGGAGACCTGGAAGTGAGTAACAAGAAGGTCTTTAAAATCGAGCAGGCAGGGGGTAAATAGAGGGCAGTAAAATGAAGTGGAGTGGTCAAAATGGGAGGACGGAGGGGTATACACACAGAAAAAAAAATGTTATCTGAAAAACAAAAAAACACAAATTGCTAATGGGCATAACAGCCTTGAAACTGAGCAGTCTGTCCTTTATCGAGTAAACAAAAGCTTAAAAACAAACTGAGATTGGAAAATGTTTACATTTACAGCATTTGGCAGACACTCTTATCCAGAGCGACTAACAATTATCATTTTTATACAACTGAGCAGTTAAGAGTTAAGGACCATGCTCAAGGGCCCAGCAGTGGTGATAGTGGGGATTTAACCGCTGACCTTCGCATCAGTAACCCTTTACCCACATTAGGCCACCACTGGCCAAATAACTTCAGTGGAAAATAACTTTAGTCACTGGGCTAGAGTTGCCATCACAACATTGTGCAAAACCTTCAAAGCTTATAACTGTTTATTTTAGGAGAAAACAAAGTGGAACTAAGCACAAACCTCTGTGATGCAACATAGATATGGAATATGGCTTGGATGGCTGTCCCGTGTCCGTCACGTGTCAGCATGTTGCTGTACAGAACTAAAGCATCAACTTTATTTTGGATGGTTGTCCTGTGTTTGTTCCATGTCCTTCCCGTGTCTATGCGTTGCTATATGAATGGTTGCCCTCTGTCTTTCCTGTGTCCGTGCATCGCTGTATACAACTAACCCAGCGGCTCACTTTGAATGGTTGCTCCATGTTGGTTCCATGTCCATGTGTCGCGGTATAAAACTAACCCACTGACTTCATTTTGGATGGCTGTCCCAAGATTGTTTGTTGCTGAGTAGATGCTGATTGTCTCCTATGAATGAATGAGACAAATGAGGTTGTCAAGGATGCTGAAACCCATCTATGAATGAAACAAAAAATAAACACTACTCGCAAAGCCCCGATGGGGAGCTCCGCCTTTAGGCAGCGCAGCAATCAATATTTTACCTAATACCTAAACTAACATCTTTACCCACTAGTACATCAGTGAACATATTGGGGACGGAGATTGGACATTCGTTAAATTTGGGGAGTTAAAAACTCAAACTGCATAGAACTAAAATTATACTTTACTTTCAAAATTGTAATTTTTAAAAAATATAAAACAGGAAAAAGAATATGAAAAAAGTCCTCACCCAAATCTAATTTATCTGACTTTGTGTTTAACAAAAAGAGCTGCTGAAGCTCATCAATCCACTAAATGGCCTAACTTTCATGTGCTGAATCTATCAAATCTCACTAAGCTACATTTCGCCCCTTGTAGACGCTAGCAGAATTTTATAAATGAAACGCCATTTCATTACAGAATGTAAAAAAAAAAATAATAATAATAATAATTCATTACACTTTTTTACAGACTTTCATTACAGAAACTCACAGTCTGGACCTTCAGGCTTTAAAACACTGGAAATAATAAACTTACGTCCAATGTCACATCACCCGTCATCGTTCCTGACAGCAGTACTGCTAAAGACCTGACCCCAAACCGGCAGGGTACACGTGTGAGTTTGTTCTTCAATGTTCATTTCAAATACAAGCTGATTAACACTCAGTGAGCTCTCTAACCAATAACAGATCGACACCTATGGGCCTTGCTCAAGGGCCCAACAGTGGCAGCTTGTTGGCACTGGGGCTTGAGCCCCCAACCATCAGATCAGTGAGCCGGAGTCTTAACCGCTGAGCCACAACAGCCTATTGGATTTGAATCCAAGATGGTCTTGAAAGATTTTTTAAAGCTGCATGATAGGACAATGCTGTAAAAATCACTCAGAATGCACTGGGAGAAAAAAATAACGGAGCTCAAAAATAATTGCAAAACAGGCCACAAGGGGGCACTGTAATCCTTCATCATATGTCACTATAATTCATGTAAAGTTGAGATTGCACTACCTTGGTGGAGGTCAGTACTTAGGATTTTTTCCAAATGAAGCTTTGGGGTGAAGGTAGACTAAAAGCTGTAGTGAAGTTGCAGATTAAGTATATTAATAACCTAAACTGTGGTTTCGTAGTACAGCCAAAGACCCTTTAGTACCTTAGAAATGTTTATGAGGAAATAACTGGACATATCCCCGATTAATCAATCAAAAAATCATAGGTCAACTGTCGAGTGGTTACCTTTATGATAGGATACAAACACAAATGCAAGACAAAATATCATTATTAACTATTAAAAAGCCAAGAGGAACCATCTGTATTAATCTACTGTCTCAGTTAGACGACTAACAAAGGGAAAGCCAATCGGCGTTCCTCGTTTTATTGTAATCCATTCATAAAGCGCTCGATGCCAAGTTTCTCCTTCTGGTATTATGAGGATAGAATAAATCCAGCCAAACTTCAGACTGCAGCAGGTCCATGATCAAGTAGCATAGGATGATCGCTGAACCTTACCGGTGTCTTAGATTGATACCACTTAGCAGAACAATGGTAATTAGTCTTAATTACTGTCAGACGAGTAATCGTACAAAACCCCTATCAAAACTGTGATCATGAAAAGACACCTATTAAAGAACGTCAGGGATAAAAGTTCTTTTCTGGTCTCTGGATGAACAGCATGATTATTCATATAGCGCTAGCTGGCTAGCACATGCATGCAGGTGTGCTCAAAAGCTAGCCAACTTGGCACGGCATGATTCATCTCCACCAGGATTAGGGCTTCTCTGCCAGCTGGCTTTACTGGCTTTAGTAAATTAAAAACCTGTGTTGAGAAGCTTTAAAAGCGGCTAGAAGAGCATCGTTCCGCAGCATTACCATCACTTTCCAACACAAAACTCTAAAAAGCTCTTGATAATCTGTTTAGCTAATCCCAGTGCGGATTAATAGCCGTGAAAAAAAGTGCGGAGCGAGAAGTTTCCAGAATGTGAAGAAGCGAGTTTCAGGTTTGGATGAACTCCTGTCTGTCACATCCTATTAAAAATAAATAAATAAATAAATAAATAAATAAATAAATAAGAGGCATCAAAAAAAAAAAAAAACGTTTACCCGGAATGTGAGCCTCTAATGCGCAGGAGCTCACCTGTCGAGAGGGAAAAGTACGACAAGAAACAAGTTGAACAAGTGCACTTTCTCATGTCGGAGGAGTGATACTTTCTAGGATTGGCATGAGGCTTGCCTAATGCTGCAATTCGCTGGAAATCTTTGAAGCTGGCAGAGTCGCAGGGTTTAGTGGACACTTTGTGAGCTAAAGTGATAAGCTGAAGCTCAAACGTGAGGATGGGAACAGGTGTCAGTGTGATCAAGGGAGCTAGATATGACTTTTACAGAGTAATAACATCGACAAGCTGACAACTCTGTGCATTTATGATGTGTGGAAATTGTGACGAATGACAACGTGAGTGACAGAAAAAAGAAACAGAGAGAGAGAGGGAGGGAGAGAGATTCAAAACCGACAGACTGATAGAAAGACATGGATTTAATTTAGACTTCGCAGAGTTTAGCATTTAGCGCAAAAGCTAATGTGTGAAGAAAAAAAAAAATCACACATACAGTGTTTCCTTCACCTACGACTAATCACGCGATGATCAATTAACACATCATTGTGTTTTTATATAGATTTACACTAAATTAAATTTCGTGTTATTACACACTTCATTTCATTACCTTCTGAAAACTATTGTTTTCTAATGTGATTTTCTTCATACATCATTCATGTATTTTTACACGCAGTGTTTACATGATTGCTCGTGAGATGTAAATTTGTACATTTGTCTGTCCATCTGGTATCTATATGCATTGTGATGCTGATTGGCTGTTATATGAGCTGATTGACCGGTTGTGATGGTGATTGGCTGTTCTGCCCCACATACCACTGATTGGCTGTAATGCGTCAATGGTAATTGGCTGTTATGTACCACAACGGTAATTGGCTGTTATGTCTCGTGATGCTGACTGGCTCTTTTCACGTCATGACACCGACTGGCTGTTATGTATCACGATGCTTATTTTCTGTTCAGTCTTTGGCAGGAAATTGTTGCTAGGACAGTTTTTATTTCTAAAACTTTTTAAAACAATTGAAAAAAAGATTACAAGTGTTCTATAGATTATATGTGGCAGGGTTTTGTTTTTTAAGAGAACATGAATTAAACTTTTAAAACACTTGTAATCTTTTTTTTTTTTATTCACTCAAAAGTATCATGTGCAGTTAAAATTTGAAGAAGTGTTTAATTCTTTATATTAAATGAAAGTTACCCCTGTGGCTTTTACGTGCTTCAGTGCAAGTGCTTTCATTTTCTTCATTTCTTTTGACACATAATTTATTTTCCACATGAATATTTTATATTTATTCATTTACTTTTATTATGCATATATAAACCCTATGTAAATTTATTTTCACATATGATTTGTAAACATGATTTCTCCACTTCACTTTTACTGAAAATAAAACTTGGCAGTTGAGAAAAAATTTTGGAAAAAAAAAAATCACCTGCTCTTTTTCATGTCACTGTCCTGTCCCGTTATGGCGAGTCTGTGCACACGATACTCCCAGATTCCTCTTCTCAGCTGACAGAAGTTAATCCCAATCTGATCTTTTGCAATTGTAGCCCATAATCCTCAAGCTTTAACGCTGCTGAGATGCTTTTCTGCACACCACGGTTTTAAAGAGTGCTTATTTGAGTAACTATGTGCATGTTAGGTATTTTTAATCACATTTTATCCCACTTTGATGTCTGATATAAACAATGATAAAGTATCTGGATGATTTTATGTATTGTGCTCCTGCCACCTGATTGGATAACAGTATGAATGCACCATTACGTTTACAAGTGTTCCAATTAATGTGGACAGTAATTATGAATCAAAATTGTTAAATGGTGTGATTTCTTACATGAATTATTCTTTTTCCCATGTAAGCGCAGGTTCGGCTCACACCATAGCAGCACACAGCGCTACATGTTTCAATTTGTATGAGGTCATGGAAATGCAAACAGACAACATTTGTTTAAATATGTCAAGCGAATCATTTGTTTACTCGATGGTGAATGGTAGAGCCCTAAAAATAAAATTTAAATAAGGGTAAAAAATCCACTAACAGCAAGGACATCTCCTGATGAATTCACTAATGAACCTCACATTTATCTAAAACCGCGAGCCCACAGCGACGAGCTGAATCCGGCTTAACGCCAGCGCAGCTAAACCCTTCATCTACCTCGCAATTAGCATTTAAGAGTAAATGAATCAGAACAGACTCAGCTGGACACATTGGATTGAGTTGTTCTCTTGCTGACTGCTTGGGTTAACACGCGACACACAAAGACGCAGCGAGGAACGTTCGCCAGCTAAAACGGCGAATGTGACCACACAAAAGCAAGAAAAAAACCTGCAACAGCCACTTTGTGCATGTCAACGGGAATTTGTGGACACTTCACAAGCTTTTAAAAGCACATTCGCAAACTCCAAAAGTCTGAATTATGCCACAGTGGAGAAAAGTAACTGCTGGATTGTAATGAAACAAAACAGTATTCAAATGTACCTTTCATTACTACAGTGCGCTGCTGAGTATCATCAGTACCAATCTAATCTGCCATCTAAAATGTATTTTTATTAAAATGACTCACTATTGCTAGAAATGATTTATAAACTAAAACATAACCAACATTTCTATAAAACACTGGATTAAGCTCCATAGCTACGTGTATTATATATAAATTTAGGGACACCTGGTCATACTTCGAACAATATTTTGACAGCTAATCCCTCTTTCCAATTTCTCTACAAAAGGATTTTTTCATACCTAAATCCATCATAGCATGCATTATTACTATTATTTTCCTTAGAGTTTTAGAATCCAATTTTTTTATTTTTTTTTCGCCTGTATATTATTTTTCAATACTTTCATTTGTATGCTCCAAAACGCACAAACCATGACACAAAAAAACAATAATGGTGGTTATTAGTTTTTGGCTAAAGCCTGAATCTGGGTGTAGGGTAGTCAGGGGACTGAACAGCATCCTTCTTTGACTAATGTATGTCTTGCAGTTCCTCCAGCATGCACCAACTTTGATAGGAATATGGCTCTTTTTATGTCGAACATATTTTATGAACTACATCCATCACCTCCACCTAACAGGAAGTTAGCTGTTTTTAGATACTAAACTTTGAAATACACCCCTATTAACAGATCCATCAGATCCAATTTAATGGGACTCAGCCCTTTACGTTGCCCTTGTCTTAGACCTCGACCACTAAAGGCACTAGAGTGGAGTACCTACACTGACTTCACGAGGTCCTGCATTAATCACCCATTGCATTTGCGTAACGTCCCATGTAACCACACCCGCCCGCCCGAGGTCAGAAGCCCTTCCATGTATGGTAAAGAAGTTCATTTGATTTTTTTTCTTATAGAGAAACACTCATTTAATTGATTAAAGGTATTTTTAGTTATCTTTTCATTCAGTTTATCAACTGAATTAAAAAAAATAATAATTTTGCAACCAGTTTTTTTTAAGTTTTGGTCAGGGTGATAAGATACAACGCAATCATTTATATCTTAAACTGGTGATCAGTGAACATGTCATATTTACCTGGTAATACTAAGTTTGGCATAACTTCATTGGACATTTACATGCATGTTTAAGGGTTCACGAATCAGCCAGTGCTGCTCCCCTGGTGCTTGGGGCCTTCAATCGCTGCTTGTAGCTATAGCATTATTAATCACCATCATCATCATCATCATCTTCATCTTCTTTCGCTAGATCCGGGATCGAGTCGCAGGGGCAGCATACACTTATCATACTTTTATTGTTTATTTTATGTATTTTTATATATTACAAGCATAATTATGAAAAAACAACAACAACAAAAATAATAATAATAATAATAATAATAAATATTATTATTATTTCTTTCATTATTTTTATTATCGATATTATTATTATTGTTATTATTATCAATGTTTTTATTATTGTTATTATTAATATTGTTGCTATTATCATTATAATTATTATCATTAATAATAATCATTTAGTATAAAAAGTTTTATTTTTTATTTTTGTTTATTTAATGAATAAATAAATGTGTTGATTTTAGAGCCCAGTCTCATTATTGCGAAGTTTTATTTTTCTGTATCTATGCAGTCCTACTGTATTTTGCCTCTGCTTTTGCTCAATACATTTACAAACACACAGATGGAGCAATCCTCTTGAGGCTTCAGTGTGTATTGGTGTGTAGGTGGATGCTAATGGTGGCATATTTTCAAACTGAGGTCATGTGGTGCATTAATGTGGCGGAAAGACAAGTTGGAAATTTTTCAACATGGATCCAGAATTTCTTTTGAATTACTGAATTATACGCAAAATTCTGATTGGTTTAGGATAAAATATTAGGAGGGACTAACTGCAGGATCTTTAATAACAGTCTCTTTGCAAAGATTACCAAATGAGCAGTTAGTCTGTGTTTTGGAAGAGAGTTTAAAAGGCTCTTTTGAGACATTAAGGTCTTGAGTTGAACATCGTTTCAGGCTTTCAAATGATATATTCATCTCAGGTTGTATAAAAGACTTCAGATAAAGTATAGGGTTAAAGTGGGCACTTGAACACTGTTTTCAAGTCCGTAAAACTGCTTTTTTCATGCTAATAAGAAATCACTGAAATGAATAAGAAATAACTGGTGCCTCATTTGTTAAAATTAAATCAATAAAAGCAAAAAAATTAGAGTTTGAAGGTATAATTTTCAGATCATTTGTTGTAATGCAAATCAACTTTAAGATTATCCAAAGAGCCTTGCAGACGCGTGGACGTTGTGAAATTCTAAATAAGGCTTGGAACATACAAATATTCTCCTAATCTCTGGCAATAAAGTAACTATGACATCCATAAAGGGCAGATATTTTGGGGGTTAAGGGTGTGATGTTTTGGGTGCTGGGCTCATTATGGAAAGGTCATGAGTTTAAATCTCATCAGACCCCCACTGTGCTAAGACCACCAGGCAAGGTCTTAACCACAAATAAACCTGTATCCACCCAGCGGTTTAAATGGGTATGGGTAAATAAATAAATAAAAATACTTTGAAGGAAACCTGAGATGGACTAGCGTCCATTCCACAAGGTGAACTCCGAATTGCGTCACGTCACGGAAACTGAGATGCGAGAGTTGGGTCGAGTGTTAAAACCTCAACAGGCTTCATCTTATGACTTTTGGTGCAAAATCAAATGAGATCCAGTCCCAACTTTTTAAAGATTATGAACACAGAAGGTTTAATATTCTGCTAGTTTTGGGCCCTTGGGCAAGGCCCTGTCTACTAGCCTGTCTAAACTTGTCAACTTCACCTATCCACATTGACCCAACACAGAAAAGAAAACTATCTATATTTTATAAACTATATAAAATCAAAAGAATGTAAATGAGTCTTCCTGATGCTAACTAATCAGATACATGTAATATCCAATGCACAACAGCTGGCTAGGAGCACTGATATATAAAGTAAATAACACTGATTATTTTATCACAGTGGAACCTGCCTAGAAGTGGGATGTGTTCGACAGGAAGTGAACAGTCAGTTGTTGAAGTTGATGTGTTGGAAGCAGGAAATATGAGCAAATGTGAGAATCTGAGTGACTTTGACTTGACGGGCCACATCGTGATGCTATGTGCCTCAATTTAGTCCTTCTTCTCCAAAACGGCAAGTCTTGTGGGGTGTTCGTGGTACGCAAGAAGAAACAACCAGTGAATCGGAAGAGTGCCACGGGTGCCCACGACTCTTTGGAGGCTAGTAAGAGTCGTCTGATCCCACAGATCTCACTGCTGAAACTGTTAATGTTGGGTAAGACAGAAAGGAATCACAACACACAGTGTATTACAGATTGCTGTGTATCAGGCTACCTAGCCGCGGACCAGACAGGTGGTGGTAAAGTTATGGCCAATTAGTGCATAATAAGAATAGCCTCAAGAATGATGTGCGGCAGATTCTCTGGATAAAATTTATTCCAGGCGGCACTTTAAATAGAGTATGACCTAGCTGTGCCTGAAATAGAAAATAAAAAAATAAAAATAAAAAAGAGATTAAAATTCAGCCGACCCTCAACAGTGTGGGCTGTCACAGCGGGACGTCACTAATTGTTCAGGGTAGAGGAGGTATCCGGCCAGAAAGGGTGCAAAGTAAAAGGCAGTGAGTGGCGTTAACCAGAAACAATTATGAACGATCTCTCCTCTGCCTACTGTCTTTTCTCCCCTAGGCGTCACACCCACACGCTACACCTCTCGCATTGCATTCGTCTGCTGAATAAAAAGAATTCTATTCCTTTTTCATCACCTGCAAACTCACTTGTACGCTGGAGCCATTGTTTTTGACTCGAGTTGATTTTCTACTTAGCGAAATAGTTGTTGCTTAAGAAGTTGTAATGATAAAACTGTTTTCAAAGGAAAAAAAAAACTCGGGACGAGCGCGTTGCTAACATCAGCAGATTCATTAGATTTTTTTAAGGTTGGCGTTTTTAGCGAGGTTTACACAATCGTAGCACAAAAGCAAAACAATAGAAAGGAAGTGGTGCTGTTGAAGCGATGGGAAGCCCTGCTGGGAGCTGAAGCTTCATGATTTCACTGAACCAGACAGATGTTGGCATACGATAAAACCAGCATGCAACAGCAATTAATTAAAGCCCTGATGAAAACAGGAGCACGAGACAAAGCAGAACAAATTGGACTGAAAGGAAAAGCGTCACGCCAGGACTCGTTCAAACAAAAGTCAGATTGGAGGCAAAGGGGGGGGGGGGGGGGGGGGGGGGGGGGGGGGGGGGGTGATGGGTGCGAGGAGTTCTGGTGTGTTTTGAATGCACGCTTCACGTCTTTTCTAAATGAGATAACAGTGTTTTAAGTTTTTTTTTGTATTCAGATTGCACTTTTAAGATCTGCTGAGAGTCCACTTGCCGACTTCGGGGCGATCTTCAGTCCCAGACTCTTTCCATGACTTGACTGGTACTTCTGAAACAAATAATATATCAATCCAGTTCATAACAAAGAACATATATAAGAACCCACTTATTCTAATGCATCATAGGGTACATAAGTGTACCTGTGGTGAACTAATGTTACAACCTCTTCAAAACCAACACGTATAACATCAGAGACATGTTGCCTTTCTGATTGGCTGTTCCAGCCTGCTAATGACTTGAACTCGTCATATTGGCTGGGCTACATTACTGACCCTGTGCATCGTAACACATTATGGTCCAGTGCTAATCTGCAGAAAAGCGTGCAGAAACAACGCAGAAAACATTCCTTTTTGTTCCTAAACCGACTGACGTCAGGAAAGCCGAGTCAGCAAAAACGTTAGCTGAATAAAACATTTCGGATTTACCGCCACGCTACCATCTCTGGCAGCGTTCTCGTCCTCAGAGTCACTAGAACGTGACGCCTCACTGTCTCCAAAAGACTCCTCACTCTCTGGTTCACCATTTCCTTCAAATTGCTGCCATAGTTACTTCTTGAACATGTTTTTTTCCACATCACCTAAAATATCACTTGCTGAATAGATTTGCTTGCACCAGACAACCCCAGCCCCAAGAGTTCACCTCACTTCCAGGAAAAAAAACAACTGTTTACCATAAGTGCAGCCCCCGGTAGTAATCCACAGGATAAAATCTCCCAGTTTTGTGCTGCTTATAGTCATTTATTTTAAAATAAGCATCTTTGTCACTTACATACAAATCATGCTGTAAGGATGACCGATACCGGTACACTTTACATTCTTCATTCATCCTCATTTCAGTCTCATTATTGCCAATTAATCCCTCAAACCTGAGGAAACACAGATGTAAGGAAACAATGTGAAGAGCACAGAATGAAGGAAATATGTTGCTTTTCCCCTAAAGTATTACGTGGAGCAAAGTCTGCTTCTGATGACGGCGGGACAGCCGAACCTGCTGCGTAAAAGCGTCTGATGTCCAAATATACCATTATATCTGGTCTCATGTATCATCGCTCCTCGCACCTCATATAAGAGAACTGGGATGACCGGCAAAGATGGCAGACCAGAAGACCTTCCGGTTTACTCAAGGGGTAAGGATCAGACAGATAAGGGTTTTGGGATCTATCCCTTGTTTCTATAGTAACAGCTAACATGCAGACTTAAATAGCGGATGCTTCTTGTGATCAGAATGGAAATTGTAGCCGAACTATATAGGAATGTAGGGAAAGTATAGCTTGGTGCTACCGAGTCAATAACAGTAAACTCGTCCAGAACCCCGATTAGTGTCTGACATGTTGAGAATTAACAGCTACTGAAAAATATGAAGGGCGGCCCGGTGGTGCAGTGGTTAGCATGTCCGCCTCACGCCAAGAGGTCCTGAGTTTGGCGAGGGCATGTTCTTGCATGGGTTTGCTCTGCGTACTCCGGTTTCCTCTGACAGTCT